>PVIR01001805.1:0-114075 GCA_004026965.1 Petromus typicus
GACAGCTTTGAGCTCACTAACGTCTCCCTGTCGTGCTCCCGAGACCTGACATGCCTCAGGGATGGGACACAGTATACGTCACTCAGGGAGCCCTGGTGTGGTCACTTTCCCATCACCATGCCCGAGACCTCAGGTACCCCCTAAGAAGACTTGCTGTACTCCTAGTGGGAACAAGTGTCACAAGGCCGAGCACCCCGAAAACCACACAGCCGCTAATGGAGTACTTCCTGTATACAGTGTTAAGTCACTTAGCCTCAGAAGACCTCGTGAGTCCCACCCACCCATCCAGCACAGTGCTTCTTCCTGAGCTTTTGTGGGAGCGATTTTCCAGATCTGTAAACTAAGGCAGACAGGTAAAGACATGTGTCCAGGGTCACCTGGGTGGAAAGTAGCCATACTAGATCCCAAGCCAGGTGTCGCCCAGAGCTAGAGGCCCCAATCACTACACTTCGAAGCCACCAGGTTGGGCTGGTGTGTCAGGGGTTACACAGCACCAATCGCATCCAGACACTGGCTGGGTGCACTGGGGCCCTGAACCTGCAGCTTTTAGGCATGGGGACAGAGCTCTGCCTCCCACGAGAAGAAGCTGAGACAGACAGGATTCCTGCTTGGGCTGGGGTCACCCAGCTCCAAGGGTCATAGGCCAGATGCAGACCCTAAACCAGCCTGTTTCAAAGGCCAGGTGCCACTTTGGCATCTCACTCTGGGACGTGCAGTCCCTCCTTGGTGGATCCTCCAGAGCCCAAGTGATGGCCCTGCAGACCATGGAACCAAGAGCAGGCTGGCACATTTGCAAATGGCACAGGCCAGAGGGCCTGGATGCCCTCCTGATGTCCCAGTGACAAGGACTGAGAGTAAAGACACCGAGCCCACAGTAGGCCTGGGGCACTGTCACCATTCCCTTCCAGCCATTCCCCTACAGGCCTGGCCACGGCACGTACCTCACCCCCCTTGGTGCTGAGCACCCTGTGGTTTACACAGTCAGGCACAGACCTGGCTGGTGCCAAGGGAAGCAGCATCACCACCTTCCAGGTGCCTGTCTTCATGTCTCCTGCTCCCTCTTATGGATGGGCCTGTATCCCCAACTCGATGCTAGAGTCCTATGCCAGGACCACAGGGTAGCTGTGTTTGGAGATAGGGTCTTCACAAGGGAATCAGGCAGAGAACACCTTCTCCGTGCACTGGCATCACCATAAGGAGGGAACCCAGACACAGACACCAGGAAGAAGAGCAGTGAGAAGAAAGCTGGGGTTGAGGATGCACCTGCAAGCTGGGAGCCTCAAGGATCACAGCAGCCACTGCTGGGGAGGGGCTGAGACAGGTCCTGCCCCAGGCCTCACAGAGCCAGCACTGAGCACGCCTCTATCTCAGACTTTGGCATCCTGAGCTGTGAGCGTCTGGGAAACACTGTTACACAGCCCTGCTGATGGAGGCAACCCTCTGCCATCACATAATGGTCTGGAGTCCATGTCCCAGGATACATCCTAGGGTCCTATCAGCCAATGTTCCCCACTAGGATAGAACCTTCCACCCACAACTCAAATCCAAGCCACACTCAAGCTGACAGAGGTCCACAGTTAAGTCCACAGGAAGGCCCTGGAGCAGCCAAGGACAGCCCAGAGCAACCAGGTCCTGCTGAGCCTGTGTTGGTGAGGGGCAGGAGCTGCGGTGGCCACGCCTCCAGGAAGTGCCTTCCCAGGAGCCCCAGATCCAAGGCAGGTCTGAAAATCCATGTGGGTGGGAGGAATTGTAACCAATTATGCCGTTGTCTGGTGTCCTGCCACCTGGGATTAATTAAATGGCTTCCAACTGTGATGGAGGTATTGCATAAAATATTTTTTAAATTAATTTTTAAAGAATAAATGAGAGCATTAACATTTTATGTGCTGACTGAAAGATGGGGATGAGAGCACAGACGATGAGGGGCAGGAAAGTGAGGGAGCAGACGAGCATGAAGAGAGCCTAGGGCCTTGCGAGGTTGACATCAAGTTGGAGGTACTTGGAGCAGCCTCAGCCAGGGCTCCTCAGGTGGGGCTGACAGCCAGTAACACCATGTCCCCCTCTAAGACCTGCTCTGCAGCCATGAGCTCCAAGGTCGGGGCGGAACAAGCAGATCAGAACATCTGCAAGTGCCTGAGCACATCTGCCACAGGCAGGATCAGAGGGCAGGGAAGGGTATAGCTGCTGGGGAAGAGCATACGCAAACGCAAACCCGAAAGAACAGCTGTGCTTCAGAACCACAAGCCCAGGAGAGACGACTTCAGCCGGGATTGCTGTAGTCCAACACCAGCCCCTGCCCATGCCTGGAAGGCCCATCTATAGCCTGCCATACCAGCAGCTGACCTCCTGTAGCCCTTGCAGCAGGCCTTGCTTCCCTGCCACCCCAGGGCCTTTGCACTTGCCATCTCTGCAATCTGAATGCTCCCTACAGCATTCAAGCTGTGTATGAGTAACTGTCACGTTCTCGGGACTCCTCTTGTCCACTCAGCATCCTGTCCCCCATAGCCACACACTCTCTCTGTCCCTTCCTTGAACGTCCTGGACCAGCTAGGACCAGCGCCCTCCAGTGGACATTGTCCTCTAGCCCTTCTCGTGCTAAGGCAATGTCTAATAAATGCTCAGGCATAAATGGCAGCATGAGCAGGGAAGTGGAGGGGTTAACGCAAAGTCCCTCACCCTGGCCCCAGCTCCAGCTCTGGATTCTGGGATCCAGACTGAACATCTGCCCCAGGCAGGGAGGCAGCTGGGGCTGTGACCGTCTGTGGAACTGGTCTCAGGGCCTCGGTGCAGCTGTTGACTAAATGCCCCATGGACATCCAAGGCTTCAGTGTGTGTGAGCCTTGTACAGGGCAGGGAGTCACAGTTCAGGTCCCAGGTCAGAACCAGAGCAGGAACAGCTCGGCAAGGGCCCCGGATCTCAGAGCCTGACAGGGCTGAGCCCTCGAGGCTGGCTGATTCTGCTGAGGCCATGAGAAGTTGCCACCAGTCACTGGTACTGCCTCCACAGAGACCCAGGAGGCACTGTCCTGGGACCCTGAGCCTGCCCTGGGAGACGGTGTCCCTGTGTGCTTGGTCATATGTCCAAGGCCTCACACCCAGGGCCAGCAGGACAGTTGCTGGAATGAAGAGCTGTCACCCACCCACAGGCTAGTGTCACTAAGCCTCCTGCTATGTGCTGTCACCTCCATGTAGCACACCAGGGTGGCAGCAGGAAGAGCCTGGGCAGCCAGGGAAAGAGTGAACAGGCAGCCAGGCACTGGGCTTCACTGAGACTAGTGTCAGTCCCTCCTTTTGTCACCTATCTGGGACTCCAGAATCCTTCCTCACCAGCTCCTCCACCATCATCCGTCTGAGAAAGCCAGCCTTGAGCAGAGCTGGGGCAGAAGCAGCCACGGTCCTGCCCAGGGCAGAGGGAGCAGTGCGCTGGCCAGGCCCCGCCAGGTGGGGGCAGAGCTGAGACATGAGCAGAGCTGCACTCACCAGCCAGGTTCAACCAGTGAGCAGGAAGAGGCATCCACAGCCCTGGTACCAGGTCACTGGTACCTTAGGAGCCTCTCACGTGCTTGGGTGCTCTGTGAACGTCTGAGTTTGCCAAGCTCTCTCTGCCCTGAAAACTCCCTCACCCCAAGGGAGCTCCTGAACAAAACACTCTCCCTTCTGTTTCCCACACTAAGCAAGACCTGTGCACAAAGACAGAGAAACACAGACCCATCAGCCTGAAACTAGAGCACCAGACTCTGAGCAGAAACTTGGATCTGACTGCGGCACCATCAGCCAACTTGGACCAGGTGCTGTGGGATCTGAGCTGATAGCCCAGGTGGCCCCCTGCGGAGCCTCAATGGCTGCCTGGGAGGCCAAAGTCAAGCCTAAAGCCCTGGCTGGGTAGATTTCCTCTCAGTCCACTCTTTGGCTCTATTTCCTCTCCCCAGCCCTCTTCGAACACCCAGGTGCGAGTGCTGACCTTGCTCCCAGAACATACCTACCTCTGGTAATACTGTGCTCTGCCCAGAATCCCTCCCCACTGTTCACAGGCCAACTCCTGCTCATCCCGCAAAGCCTGCTTGGATATCACCTCTTCCACGAAGCCTTCCCAGAGCAGTGGAAGAGCAAGTCCCTCTCCCGCCCTCCCTGTGTCCCGGGCACTTCGTCACATCACCTGACCTGAGTGAGCAGCCGTGGGCTGGACGCTGACCCCTCAGGACATATCTGTGCTCCCTACCTGCCTGAGGCAGGACACGGGCCTACGATTTCCCCACAGACCAGCTCAGCCGTGACATCACCCACCCGGATCCCACCACAAACCTTCACCTTGCATCTGCCACAGGCAGGCCTGGGGACAGAACGTGAGTGGCCGGGAGGGCTGGCGACTCTGAGGTTGAGGAGACCATGAGTGTGTCTGGACCAGGCCAGGCACGCAGGGTGGGGACCGGATGCCTGGGGCTGCAGCAGGGCGGAGCAGGAGGTTGGAACTGGGGTTCTGAGGTGCAGGATACCAACTTGGGTGCTCTCTGCATGGGACAAACCTGCTTCCTCCCTAGACCCTGCTCCAGATGCCCCTGGTGCCACCTGGTGGGCGTGGTGTGCTCTTGCTGGTCAGATCAGGGAGCCCCATGAGGCCCAGAAGCCGGACAGAAACTGTCCTGTCTGACCTGGAAGTCAGAACAAGGGCAGAGGTAGAGGAGAAAGTCCAAAACCAGTCCTGTGGCCCCTGCCATCCCCAGCCTGGCAGGCACAGTGAGGGCTGCTCTCTGAGCTCCAGGCCCAGGCATATAGAGTCCTTGGAACCCAGCCGGGCAAAGAGAAATGTTTGGACAGAAAGAAACACTATCCGGGAGACAGAACTTCATGTGAAAGGTATTTCGTGTGCCTCGGGCCTCCTGATAGCTTTCAGACGCTGGAACTACGGGGGAGGGAGAATGAGCGCGTGACAGGGAGTCCCCACTCAGGCCACATCAGGGTGTCTCTAGTGGGGGAGGGCACAAGCCCCTGGGCTCAGCTTCCCCACTTGAACCCCAGTTGCTGGACTATGTCTTCCGAGTAGGCCCTAAGCAGTCTGGGAAGGGGCTTCTAACCAGATGTCCAGCCCTGTAAAACCAGAAACGCATTTAACACCCTGACCATCTATCAGGTGGCAGGAGTGGTCAGCCCACCAGCGGCACCCCCGGGAGGCAGCTTCCTTTGGCTCCAGCTCGAAGAACAGGCAGAGGGTAGGAGGGGACTGGGTATGGAATTACCACCTCCCAGGGTGAAGGAGCGGCTTGGGCACCAGGCCCTGGGGGTGGGGGCAGGGGCAGATGGAGCAGCTGCTTCAGGCCTGTCAGCCTCAGCCATCTGGTCCCTGCCCCTGCCTTGCTGTGTCCTCATCAACAGCTACATCCCTTCAAATCAGGCCCCAAAGCTGCTCCCGCTTCATTTCCACCTCTGACACTTGCAAGGCGTGGCAGGTTAGACAATACTCTCCCGACTACAGACCCTGGTCTGCCGCACACACAGTGGGGCCTTTTCTCTGCTCGCTCCGGCCACAGCATGAGGCAGGCACTGTAGGAGTCTGTGGTGGGGCGGTAAGCCGTGTGAATCTTCAACGCCTCTGTCTAGGCGAGCCCCGTGTTGAGTGTCTCCAGGACGGTCCCACAAACATCCTTCCAGCTGAGCTTGCCCAGGGCAGGGAACAGAGATGGCCCACCTGGCTCCCCCAGGGGTCATGGAGCCAGGAGGTACGAGAGCTTCAGGCTAGATGCAGTGACCTCTCCACCTGGAAAATGTCCACCCTCTGGGGCAGCCTCTGCAGGGCTACTTCAAAGAAAGTGGCTTCGGAGGAGCCAAGGTGTGGACAAGGACAGGAGCTGTGTCCCCAGCCACCCCTGCTAAAGCTACCATGATCAGCACTTGCTCCAAGCTCCGCAGGTACTGGGAGATGCTGTGGCAGCCTCACAAAGGAGGGCACTGTCCCTGAGGCAAGGGCAGGGCTGGCACATACTAGGTGCCCAGTAAATTTGGGGCACACTCTCCTCTTCTCTGGGCCCTGGCAGGCCTGTGAGAGGACAGTGCACAGCCCCGCCCCGCCCTCTCTCACAAAGCCTCAGGCCCCTGATGTCTCCTGCAGCCCTGGTGCCCCATGTGTCATGTGGGGCTTCCAGCACCATTGGGCAAGGGTAGGTAGCAGAGTATAGAGGTTTGAGCTGCTGCCTCCCTCTGCCACCTGGGAGCTTGTTAGAGGCAGACACTCTGCCCTCACCCCACAGCTCACTGAATCGGAACCAGCATTTTAACAAGGTCCTGGGAGACCCATGGCACTGCAGGCAGAACAACTGCTGAGGAGGACATGGGGGGCCCCACTCCCCTGTCCAAGCCTGCCCCCATCTGCACTGGATTCAGGGTCCTCTGCACTAGGTCCCCACTTCCCTCACCCACTGGCCTCATCAGTCTCAGCTTCACCAGACACACAATGTGGGGTTCAAAGCAGCAGCGAGATCCTGTCTCCTAGCGACCCCCAGCCTTGGCCAAGGATCAGGTTACATGAACCCCACCCCAAGTCTGACCCCCATGGTCTCAAGCCCAAGAATCAGCCAGGCTCCTCCCAGGGTCGGTCCATGGCGTGCCACCTGTCCCTCTCTACTCACTGCCCCCTCCTAACTTCAGCTGCCTCTGTTACGGGGCCTCCAGCACAGGGGCCCAGCCTTGGAGGGCAGGGTGGGGCTCAGGGCAACAGGAGCAAGGGAAGGTGGCAGGGAGGGAGCGGAGGCAGCTGCACAGACAAGGGGCCGGCAAGGGGGTCATTCCCCAAGTCATGTCTCCCTGGGCTCCAGATGGGACCTCACTTGGAAGCAGGGCCTTGGAGACAAGATCTGGTCACCAGGAGGTTATCCTAGCTGGGGGGGGCCCTAATTTGTTGCCCGATTCACAAACAATAAAGAGTGAGGTTTGGGGACTCTGAGACACTTGAGAGGACAGGGGCAGAGGAGTGAGGCAGTCACAAGACAAAGACACCAGGTTGGCCGGGACCTGGAGCAGGCAGGAAGGGCCCTCCCAGGGCCTCAGAATGGAGCTGTCTGACCCCTGCCTGTCCTGCAGGCCCAGGGTGGTGGCCCCTGCTGCGGCACCTCAGAACCTCACCCAGCCCCCCAACTGGGGGGTGGAATGGATTGGGGACAGGAAGGGGCAGCCCCATGACAGGGGACACAGCCCAGAGGCACCGGCCAGGCAGCAGTGAGTAGGGACAGAGGCCTAGGAGGACATTGGTCTAGGGGGGCCAGAGCACAGCAGGAAGGACAGCTGCACCCTGACTCTCCTGCCTGCCATCAGCGGGGACCTTCAGGAGCCAGGCTGTGCGGGCCCTGTGCCAGCCTGTCAGCCCCAGCCGTGGGCCTGTGGAAGTTCAGCTGGCCCTTAGCACAATGTCTCCATCCCCTCTGAGGTCCCTGCTTGGGAGAGTGACCAGGACACCAGTGAGGCTATCCCCACTGTGATGTCCTGACTCCAGGAGACTCTGATGCCATGGCCTCGGCTGGGAGAGGCAAAGGCACAGGGTGCAGAGCGGGGGCACACACGGGACAGCAGTCCCACCTCGGCCCTGCATTTGCCCAGCGGCTTCCTCCTGAGAAGCGGGATGAGACTGAGACCCTGCCTTGGGGCTTCTGATCAGAAGAGTCAGTGCTCTGTGCTCCCTTGTGCCTCAATTTCTCCTCTGTCAGCCCGAGTGCAGGGGTCACGATCCATCACAGGCCCGAGACATGACCTTGGTCCCACAGTGGGTGTCAGTAATGATAATGACAACTTCAGTGCTGGGGTGCATATCACCTACAGAGTAAAGCAGAGGCCAGCCAGAAAGTGTGCACCATAAGAAGCCAGGCCCTGGGCACTCAGGCTCCTAACACCCTGGCATGGGCTGCTCTTCGTATCTCACAAAGGTTTGAAGTGTCATGTCCTGGGGAGGGAGTCATAGTGACCAGAGGGACAGACGGGGGTAACTGTGGGCATCTGTCTCCAAAGTTTTGAGTGCTGGACCCAGGACTCAGGGGTCCTCTGGTACACAGCAGCCTGGGGCTGCACCTCACCCTCCAGTCCCCACACATTATCAGGCACAACACAGCATGGGGGGCCCCAGCAGGGCTAGACCAGTACAGACTGGCAGCAGGTCTCTCTGAGCCTCTGTGACCCTCAGGAGCACAGCCCTGGCTCCAAGGAGACCTGGCAAAGAGACTCGAGGCTGCTTGGGGATGAGACCTGGGCAGGAACCCACCTGACAGGAGGGCGCCAGGGAGGGAGGTGCAATGGCAGGGGGTGGTGGGCCCATGCCATGGCACTGCCCAGCAGTGGGGACAGGACCGCTGCCCTTTTACAGGCAAGGACACAGAAGAGGAGGACGTCTTGCCCAGGGCCCCTCAGGAAACCCTCAGCCAACCAGAGTTTCCTCTCCCAAAGCACGAAGCAGCACAGGTCATAGCCCTGTCCCAAAGCCACCTAGCCAGCACTCCTGCCCCTGAAACTGCTGCTACTGCCCCTCTGCCACTCCCAGGGACCCAAGTGTCAGGTCTCCCACTCCCCATCATCACCACCTAGGTGCCCCAGGGTCACGTTATGCCCCGAAGTCTCCAGCCAGCGACACTCAGTGAGGCCCCAGGTTAGGCTCATAGCAGGTGCTCAGCGTCCACCTGCAGAGCGAAGCAGAGGCCAACTAGAAAGCCCAGAGCCACGTCCCAGAGCTCAGGCTATAGGGAAATTGAGGGCCGCTGGTCCCCGTCTGAGGAACAACATGCCTAGAAAGGTGCTGGCTCTGGCAGTGGCAGTGAACCACGTGCCACAACCAGCTGTTTGTTAATTTTGAAAGCTCTAAAAGGCTCACCTAGGGACTTACCTCACCTCACCTAACGGACAGTGAGCTCACTACCTCACAGAAAAGCCCAGTCACATCCATAGCTAACCCCATGCCCAGTGGTGCTGCCTCCAAACCCAGCTCCACACATCCCACAGAGGCCCCCAGAGTTCTGTGTATGGCCAGTGTGATGCCAAAGCTTCTCCTTCCAGAGAGAAGATGACTGGGCAGTTCCTCAGCCACTCCGTCCTGCCCACTTTCATTCATTCATTCCCTGGCCCTTTAGTGAAGATCATGATTCAGGTTAAACCTCAGTGGCTATGAGCCCATTTCCAGACAGCACACTGACGTTATGGAGGTGGAGTAGGTGGCCCAGCTAGCAGGTGCAGGATCCAGCCACATCTGATGCCACCTTCTTCCCAGCCCCCTGTTCCAGTTCATCCTGCATCATGCGCCAATACCTATGTCCATCCCAAGGCACAGGGCCCAAGGGGACAACACATCCCTGCCCCCCACCCCACGTGGTGGTCCAGGGACAGCCCAGTCCTGGTTCTACTGTCTCCAATGGACAGGACCAAAGAAAGCTCTCTTCTGCCCTGGCCCAGCAGCTTGGTAGAGCCCAAGTCAACCCAGGAGTGAGTGCCACATCAGTGGGTTCAGCCTCACACTGCAGTGCCACACAGGGACCCTGGCACAGCTGGGAAAATGGCAAGAGTGGTCTGCCTAAAGCAGAGGGGTGGCTCTTGCAGCTCTCACCATGACCAGCTCTGTGTCTCCACCTGCGACTCCAGCACTTGGGAGGTTGAAGCAAGAGGATCTCAAGTGAGAGGTCAGCCTGGGAAACTTAGTAAGACCTTGTTCCAAGCAAAAGTAAAAAGGGCTGGGAGAGAATCTCAGTGTGAAGCCCTGGGTTTAATCCCCAGGATTGCAAAAGAAAAACAAAAAAAGCAATCAGAACTCAGCTTGGCTGGGGGACTGGGGACAGAAGGGCTCCCCAAAAGACCCGGCCAGTGGTGCTGGGCAGTGCCCAGATGTCAGGTGGGGGCCGCAAGGACAAGCTCGGGGCGTGGTCTGCCCCTCCCACTGCGTTGAAAACCCGCCAGGAGAGTGAGCCACAGGGTTGGATCACAGCCCTACATCATCTCCTGACAGCTGGGGTGGTGCAGCCCCTCCCAACCACAGGACGCCAGGGTTGCAGGGCGGGGAGCCCCTGCATCCATGTCCCCGACTGCAGGCTGCAGAGCTTCCTGCTCCTGTCCCCTCAGCCCACTGGGCTCCCACAGACACCTGGCTGTCACTGCAGATGCCTGGCAGAGGAAGGAAGCTGAGCAAAGCCATCATGCTGGGGACTTCATCGAGGCAGCCTGGCTTAGGGGAAAGGGAACGGCAGCCGGACTGCCTGGGTTTGAATCCTGGCCCCACCTCTGCCAGCTGGGAGCCTGGCCACCTCCTCCCTACACCTTTGCCCCACCAGGACCCAGGGAGCAGGGGAGGGAGGGGCACCTGGGGGTCCTCAGCTAACATCAGCCACCATGTCCCTACTGGGACTGAGTGGCGTACACCTGTCAAGAGTTGTACTCCAGGTGACAGCACAGGAGGCAAGGCACCAAGTCCAGTGCTCAGCCCTTTAAGGGTGCCCACTCCTCCGTGTCCTGGAGGGGGGCTTCTGTTCCAGATTCACAGATGGGGAAAGCAGATGGGGAGACTGAGGCTCAGGGAGATTAGCCTGGGAGGGGAACTGGATGGGGTGGGGTGGTCCAAATAATATCTTGGGCCTGGAAATGGGCTTCTTATGCCCACAAGGCTCCTGGTGCCCCTCTGGATGGGGGCACAATGGCCTCTCAAAGGAGCCCCTGATTCCCACCATCCTGACTCTGCCTACTCAGAGCGGTGCACACAAGAGCCTGTAGTGTGTCCCAAGATCAAGGACACTGCTCACCCTTGGGCAGACCACGCCTCACTATGCCACTGTGCCTAAAACTATGCCGAGGTCCTCCGACGCAAACAAAGCCACGCCCTGAGCCAGCTGCCTCTTCTGCAGCACATGACGGCCTGACCAGCCAGTCTCCTTTTGCTCTGACTCCTAGGACTCTCCTCACCTTCTACTGGCTTTTGCTCTTCTCTTACCATTGTGTGCCCTTTGTATTAATTTTCATGACTGTCATTTCAGTGAAGTATAAATACATATTTTAAGTAAACCATTTAGAGCAATTGCAAAAATGTAAATAATATTCTAGCTCGATGATTGTATCACAGTGCACAATTTATAAGGACTTTTCCTCCACACTACAGTACTCAGAAAAGGTAGAACTGTAGGAATCACAGCACCAGGTAGGTAAGGGGGAAGGGGCAGTCCTCAAAGTCATATAGAGGTCAGGTGTGGGGAGCCCCAGCTGTTAGAAGGGCAACAGTGCTCTCCCACTGGCCTTTGCAGAGTGCCACATTTGGAAGTCAAAGCAGAAAGCATAGCAGTCCCTGAATGTCCCGTCTGGGGGCTGCGCAGGGGACCCAGGGCAGGCAGGCATCCCACTCCTTCCTGCACGGCCGCCTTCTCTCTCAGGTGAGTGACCCGGCAGCTCCAGGGAGCCTGAGAGGTCCAACCCCAGCCAGCCACATGGCCTGTGACAGGGGAAAGGCTGATTGGTGGGCAGTGGGAAGAAGGCAGGGAGAGACCTTGTACAGAGGGAAGAGCGCTCCGAGAGCCTAGGATGGAGGTCGGCACGATCAGCCCATGGCTCTGTGTCCTCACCATCCTTGTGCTCGCTCTTCACTCAGGCTGTGCCCATCATGCCCTTAGGCTGCCCACCAGCCTGAGGCCAGAGACACTGTGAGCCTCAGGGCTGGGAGGACCAGGCCACCTCTTGTGGGGACTCTGGGGAGGAGGGTCCCCATTTTCCCACAGACAAACCAGGCAGATGGAGCCACAATAATGAATGATGTACACCCCACCATGCCAATCCACCACCCATGGCCTCTCTTCCAGGTGAATAGCAAGACACTTCCCTTGTTCCTCAGGGACCCATGCCCAGGTCACATGACACTTTCCCAGGCTCCCAAATGGCACCAGCCCAGGTCCTTAGCCAGCTGCTCTCTCCCTAAACCATCCTCCCAAAGTGGCCTGACCTCGTGTCAAAGTTGCCTCTGCCTGCATCCCAGCATCCTCTGCGCCCAGCTCCTAGCTGGCCACCACCAAGCCCTAGCACTGAGGGCCTGGCTCTCACTGTGGTTCTCACACTAGGCTACTCTTCATCTCAACCAAGTCCAGCCACCACACACAAGTGACAGTCTCTCTGGCTGACATCACAGAGTCAGGGAACCCTGGCCAGTGCGCAGACTCAAGCAGGGTCTGCATTTCCCACCCTCCTCCAGCCGCTGTCTGGCCCACGTCAGCCATGACTCCAGCCATCTGGCAACAGACACAGGAAGCTGTGTCCCCACAATAAAATACCAAGCATGTGTCTTCCCAGCAGGTAAGCACGGACGCCGTGGGCAGGTGAGGGAGAAGCTGGTCTCTCTCTGTTCTCCTTTCTGCACAGTACAAAGGGCCTCCTCCCTGGGGGCCCGTTGTCCATCTAGAAGCCTGCATCTCTGCTTGGCAGTGGGCACACCTGTGCTTCCTGCCATGCTATGCCCACAGGGAATCCAGAAAAAAGAGCCTTCTCGGATCCCCTGTGAGGAGCCTGCTGAAATCCAGCCTCCCAAAACCTCCAGCAAAACTCCCTAAGGCTGGCTCATCAAGGGGGTGGAAAATTCACTGTGCATGGTTCTAGAGAGAACACCGACTATAGTTCCTGAAGACACCAGAGCACAGCCATCATCTGGGGATCAGAAAGATAACAGAAAGGAAGGGGGCAGGTGGGGTGAGGCCCCAGAGAGTCGGGGGGCCACGTGGAGCAGCAGCAGCCACTGCTCTGAACAAGTTAGTTAGGGACACATGCCCATGCCAAGCCACCAGCAGAATCAAACTATTTTCTGTTTTTGTTATTGGTCTGCTTGCTTGGAGACAAAGTCTCATTCTCTAATCCAGGCTGGCCTCAAACTCACAGCCATCCTCCTGCCTCAGCCTCCCAAGTGCTGGGATTACAAACGTGAGCCACCACACCCAGTTTGTTTCTCAGGAGATGCCAAATTCCACATTTCATCGGATGAGACAAATGAGAGGTCTAATTTGGCTCCTAGGCCCGTGTGGAGCTTAACTCAGGACCAGAAGTGCAGGACACAGCAAGGCTGAGGGCAGAGGAAGTCGACCTTCTCCAGCACAGCTGTTTGCTCATGCTCTCTATACCAAGCCCAGAGCCGGCCAGAAGCAGGAGGCAGCTCCACACCCCTTGGGATTCTCCCCCTCTGGAAACGACAGGTGTGGATATTAACACCCACTGACTGCTGCCGTGCCCAGACCCACACGAGGCTGCCTTGAGGCTGAGCTGCAGGGATGCCCCTAAGGCAGGAGTTGCCCTGGATGGAGGTGACCACGAGGTAGGCAGGGTTTAGGGAGCAGCGTGGCTTTCTCAGTGCTGATGAGACCCTGAGCCTGCGCAAGGCTCTAGGTGCTCTAGGTGTCTGTCACTCACCTAGAACGTCCTCCAGGATGCACATTTCCCTCCACAGAGCTGGAGGAGGTACTCAAGGTGCACTGGGGGGAAGAGCTGGATGATTCTGACCAACAGCAAGCACTGGCCAGGCACTGCCTGCTGAACCCGCATCCATTCAGTCATTCACCAGCCCCAGGTGGACACGGGACACATTTGGCACACAGCATTGGACACCCAAGAGGAGAAGCCCGCAGCCCACAATCACATCAGTCATCAGGAGAGCTATACTGCGCATGATGCCCACCATGAAGATGCCAGAGCCTAGGGATGGGTTCTAAGGGCAGGACAGGCACCTCTGTATTCCTGGGCCCAGCACCCTACCCCCACCTTAGGAAGGGCTGTATAGCCAGCAGCCACCTGGGGAGCAATGTTTGGGCCCCAACATCCTAGAACGAGACTGCAGAGTGCAAAATCCCTCAGCGTCACGATCACCTGCTTCCCCTTTCCTGCTCCTCACCTGTGCACCCGAAGCCTCCTGAGCTCCTCTCCTAGGCTGATCAAATGCACTTACCTGTGTCCCTCCCCTCCAATGCTGGTCTGTGAAGACTGGTCTGAGGGCTAATCCCCCACTGTGTCCTCTGAGCCAGGTAGTGTTTGGCACATAGTAGGTGCTCAAGAAAACTGCCAGACAAACAGCTGTGCTAGATTCATTAGTCGCCTAGGCCCACCTGGCTCCTGGGCTTTGTACAGACACAAAAGTCCAAATTCCTGAAGCTGCCAGGCCTGGAATATCAAAGGCAAGGCTGGAAAGGTTAACTTCCATAAGCCGGGCCAGAGCGGAGCCCCACAGGGGCCAGCGGGAGGCTCTCAGCGGCTGTGACCTTTCATCTGCAGCAACAACAGCACCACGTCCAATTACTCGAGACAGGCGAGCTGTGCGCAGTCTTGCATGTCTGCAGACTTATCAACAACGACCACCGCTCACGGGGCCGAGCCTGGCAGCGAGACGTGCACAGAACCTCCCTCCTCCAGGCACTGGACGCCAGCCCTGAGAGAGACAAAGGACTCTAGGTCCCCGGAAGTGAGACACCACTCACGCTGGACTAGGGACCTCGAATGTCCCATTTAATTTAGCCTCTTTAAAAAGCAGTCTCCGAGACACCTGTCACGCACTTATAACTCCATCGCTGGGGAGACTGAGGCAGGAGGATTGTCATGAGTTTGAGGCCAGCCTGGGCTACATTGTAAGTTCAAGCCCCACCTGAGCTACTTAGAGAGACTCCATCTCAAAAAAAAGCAAACATCTGTAAAAGCCTGTCTCCAAATATAGTCAGGTGCTGGGAGTTGGGACCGCCACCTACAGATCTAGGACTCACAGCCCCACCTGCAGCACCCTGGCTTGTGCACAGGGACAGCAAGACACAGACATGGATGAGGCAGACACTCCTGGCTGTCTCAGCACCATCTGTCCCCCCACCCCTCCAGGGCTGCTCCCAGGACTGCAAATAACATCTGTGATATTCACACGTCACACCTGAGAGCTGCTTATGACAAAGGAGACACTTGGGCCCCCAAATCCCAACCCTGGGTCAGGGGAAATGAGTGCAGAAGCTACAATTTCTGCAGGGGGACAGCAGACAATAGACCAGGAAGTGTCATAGCCCACAAAGAGGAGGGAGGGTGACTCGGGGACGTGAGCAGCGGGGACAGCACAGGATAGTGAGAGTGACCCCACAAGAGGCCACAGTTGCCACAGGACTGTCCCATGGCTGCCACTGCCCATGCCCCACACCAGGCACAAACAAGAACAGGTCTGTGCAGGGCACTCTCTGTCCGTGTGGACAAAGCACATATGCACACCTTGCCTGTCTCCATCTTAGTTCAGAGCCACATGCCAGGCCCTGGCATCTGGCACTCTGTACTGTCACACTTGTCACTGGCATCTTTGTACCCTGCACACACCACACTAGGCACACAGTGACAATTGGGGGTCATCTGCTGAATGAGCTGCAGTGGGGTGGTGGGGCCCCAAAAGCTCCACTTCACAATCTCATGGCCACCTGGGGAGGGTGACAGGGTCCCCGTGCAACCTCCTGGACCGATTCCAGGATGAACAGAGAAGCCCCAAGACCCCAGCTCCTCTCTTACAGGCGTCCCACCCCACCTTGGGATGTGGCCCCGTCCCTCAGAGACCCGCAGTCCTGGGGGCTGCCCTGCACCTCCAGGAGCACATTCAGAATGTCCAGGAGCCTTACAGAAGTCAGCTTTTCAGTCCCCATTTATTTCTGCAGTGACAGGATATGTCAGCACATGCTCTCCCATAATTCACCCTGTCAAGCCTAATAGCTAATAAGAGTAAACATTTTCTAAGCCAACCACTTTATACCACATCTTGTGTAACCCTGTACAGGTGCAGGCACCAGCTAACTTGCCAGCTCATCCAGGACTCTTGGCAAGGCCAGAGCCAGCTTGCCCAGGGCACCCACCAGGCGCTGTTCTCCATTGTTTATTTATAGCCACGTACCTACCCTAGACACTGGTGCGTGGTGCTAGGGCTGCCATGGCACGAAGTAGATGCTGGACAACAGCTACTGCATGAAGTCCTTGCTGCCTGTCTTGTATCTAAGACACTTAGTACCCTGGGGACAGAGATGCTAAGTTAATACTTGCTGTTTGGATGGGTAGAAGGATGAGTGGTAAAAGGAAAAAAAGAAGAAAGAAAGGAGGGAAGAAAGAAACATGGACGATGGGTAGATGGCTGAATAGATGGACTGGTGAGTGGATGATGGATGGATGGACGGTGGTGGGTGGATGGATAATGGATAGAGGAATGACAGATGGGTGGATGATGGATAGATGGGTGGGTGGGCCAGTGAATGTACAGGGCCATATGGTAAATGGTAGGGTACGCAGAAGAGTACCAGGCTACCCCTCCTCTGAGCTAGGGAAGACAAGGACAGGCTCTATATATAGTGCCTGCAGTAAGTCCTTGGCAGAGAGCCATGGACATAAATATGACAGTAGGGATGGAAGCAGCGAAGGTGAGGGGCAAGGGCCTTCACACACTGGAGATACCCCAAGAGAAAACGAAAACTAGAGAAGAGGTGACCCTGGGAGATAAAGGGGAGGGCCCTCCATGAGTCAGTTACAGAGTGGGAGAAAGGCCTCATGCCACCTTGAGTCACCGATTCTCCCACCCAGGTCAAGGCCTGTCATGCTTCTTTCTCCCCAGCCCAGCCCAGCCTAAGACATGGTACTGTGCTGGCTGTCTTGACTGGTCTGTAGACCAGCGCCCAGAGGGTGAGCAGTTGAATGCAGGGAGGAAGAGGAGCACAGCTCTGTGTCTCTCCCGCCACGGCACCAGTCCCATCCCAAGCCTCACACTTGTGACACAGTCACCCCCAGTACCATCTCACCAGGCACAGGGCCAGGACTCAGACTGGTTCCTCGACATGGCAATTCTGGGGATGTGGCTTTCAGGTCATGCCAAGGCCATGGTCAGCAGGCAGTGAGCTGTCAGGGAGGCACAGCTGGGCCTGGTGATCGTTAATGTGGGGAACTGGTGGCCTGAAGAGGCACTGGGTCTTGGTGGACCCAGGAGGAGCCAGAGGCCCTGGGCTAAGGGGACAAAGGCCCAAGCAGGAAGGGCAGAGACCGGCCAGGAGCCAGGCACACAGGCTCATCTCACAGCACTTGGGGAGCCCCAGGGGTACAGAGCAGAGACAGCGGCAGAGCCAGCTGTGCTGCGAGACCAGAGAGGGAGAACAGCACCACCAAAGCCAGGGCCACCATATGACAGGGACAGAGGTGTCGCCCGGCCAGGTCTGCTACTGCCCTTCCGATCTCCAGGATGCACTCACCCAGCCCAGCCTCCCGTCTTACCCTGCTCCACCCTAACTCGCGCACCCCTCCCTGAGGTCCCACCCCACCTTGCCTCTGAGCACCCTCTGCATGTTCTGGGACGCGCATGCAGAGCCACAGCCAGGCACTGTTTGACCCTCGGTTATGGAGGGTGTGAAGGTTCTGCAGACCCGTGTAAATGTATGTCACTGTGTTCAAACACACAGTGTCATTCCAACATGGTCTGGCCACTGCTCTCCCAGGCATTACCCGTGAGAAATAAAAACATGCATTCCCACAGAGAAGCAACAAGAACATTCACGGCGACTTCACCTGCAGAGAGCCACACCTAGAACAGCACGCACACGAGCAAACAGATAAACAGGTCAAGTAGGAAGGACTCACAACCGACTCACGTGGCCACACAAAGAAATGTCCCACGGAACAGGCAGACAGGAGCACCTGCTTGTGGTTTCTCCAAGAAAGGCAGAGTGCCCGGCAAAACGGGCAAGGGTTCAGGGGCCAGGGAGGATGGGTGACCGGGGCAGTGAGCAGGTAGGCGCGATGTAGGTGTTACACACACATGTACACAACTTCTGAGGCACCTCAGTGAAACTGCTTTCTCAAAGCCCAGCCCGGGGTGTGGGCAGAAGGCTGGGCAAGTCTCAGGGTATCATCAGTTGGTGTTCTTGGGACAGAAAATATTTGGAGGGGTCCCGATAGTCAACTTGTCCAGGGGCCCCCAAACTTACTGCAAAGGCCAACATAAAATACATTGAAGTTATACTTTATTATTATGCAAATATACTTCATACATCACATATTCACAGCCCAACCATGCAGATGCAGCACACCACAGTGTCACCTCCAGCATTCAACTCTACAAGTCTCACCCTCTCTAAGGTGACTAAGTTTCCTCATCTCTAAAATGGTGGTAACCACAGTCCATCTCCCCCCCGGGGGGTGGGGGGCAGAAAGATTAAAGATGGACATGCAGGTGCACTGTTCACAGAGGCCCAGCCAGGACCTGGTAACCTCTCTCCCACCCGTGCCTGGCCTCCTCAGGGCCCTGTGCAGGCCAGAACTGTTCCCCAAACCTACCTGTCTAAGAAGTCTTCCAGAGTAAAAGCCACAGGTTTGAACTTTGAATCCCCCACTTCCTAGCATCAAGGTCTTCACTGAGGTCACAGCCTCCCCGAAGCCCTGTCCCCAGCTCAGCACTCGGGTTGACATCCCAGCCTGGTAGTTGCTGGGCTGTGCAAGAGACTTCTGGCTGGCCCCTGCTCCCCTCCCCCTGGGTACCCACTGTGCTCTCGGGGCCAGACAGCTCCTCTCCTGGTCTGCAGGTCTCCGTCCCTGTCCCCTGGCTGGGAGTGGCGTGAGGGCACAGCCCAGAGTCAGGGCCTAGGGAATAGAAAGGCAGCTGTGACTTGTGTCTAGATGTCTCCCAGTGCAGTCGTAGGTGGGGAGTTTCAAAGGTGGCTGGATTCAGGGTGTGGACATGGATTAAGGGAGCCCCACCTTGAGCATAGGCAGCACCAGTCAAAAGGTGTGTGGCCCGGGTGGGACAGAGCTGGAGAGGAAGGCTTACTGCTGCTGCCGCTGCCTTCTGTCTGCCATGCCATGGACTGCTTCTGCTCTGCCATGCCAGCCCACCTCGAGCAAGTTGACTAGAGACTGAAACCTCTACAAGCTAAGTAGACCTTCCCACCTTTAAATTGGTGTGTTGGGTATTTTGTCTCAGCAACAAGAAAAATAGCTAAGATAGCAGTGCAACAGACCAATGAGCCGAGCTTCATTTCTGCTGTTCTGTGGCTACATTTCAGAAGAGTGGAAAAGATGAAATAGCTCTAAAGCTCTTCTTTTGAACTGAAGCTGAACCCACCAAAAAGGCAGGGTCAGCTCAGTATTATTTCAGACACGCTAGACAAGAGTTTCACTCTGCATCCTGGTATAGACCAGAAGCTAGGCCCCTCTGCCGCCAGCCAGCCAGCTCCTGGTGAACAAGACACAAAGGGTGGAGGCCTGGTCGGTCGACCTTGCTCAGGGTGGACTGGAGTGCAGGGGGCTGTGGCAAGGGAGTGGTCTGCGGATATCTGAAAATCACTCTGAATCACATCCTCTGTTGCCAAGAAACAAGACCAAAGCCAAGAACCCCAAACCCCAGTGTCGCTGGTGTGCCTCTGAGTTACTGGGTGACCAGGGGAGACTCACTTAACCTCTCTGGGGCTTCCACATCACCACAAAGGGGAGAAATCCCCAGCAGCACAGAGCATGCCGCCACAGACCACCTGTGCTGCAGGTCCCGCCAAGCCCGGGTGCCTGGGACAACCAGGGACACCTTGGGGCCCATGTGGACAGCTGCTGCAATCCCCAGTGTGTGGGTGCCCTGGGGGAGTCCAGAGGAAGAAGGGAGGGAGGGTATGAGGAAGAGCCAGACGGGAGGTTCCACTCGGGTTGGTATTTGTGCCATGTGTGCCCAATAAAGTCCCCAAGCTAACCCCTGCAGCAGGACAGGTAAGGACATTGTTCTTGAAGCCAAGACAAAGGTCAACCCAGCAATGGGCAGAAATGCCGAGCCCAAGGTGCCCTGTGGCTCCCACAGCGTGGGCAGCTGGCAGGATCCAGTACAGAGCCCCAGCTGCCCTCAGGGACTAGAGAAAGTGGGGTGCAAGAGAAGCTGTCCGGGGGACACCTGAGGTGGCCAGGGGATGCAGGAAGGAGGAGAGGCTACGAAGGGATAGGAGCGCAGCTACTGACCCCGGGGCCCTGAGCAGCCCCATGTCCAGAGAGCAGCCAAACACACTTCCGGGAGAGAACAAGCAGCAAAACCCAGCCACACACATGCTCACATCCGAGCAGCCTTACATGCACGCATTCACATGCCTCACACACACAAACACAAGGCCCCTCGCCTCTGTCCTCTGTCTCTGTTTACAGACACAATCAGCACCGCCCCCGCACTTCTCTGGGAGGGACAGAAAATGCCAGAACCCCGAGGAGCGGTGGAGAGAGGGATCTAGCAGAGCCGGGCGGGGCCCTGAGCCCCAGGCCTTTCTTCCCAGCCTGGCTCTGCCCATTCTTCTCTGTGTGGCTGGCCGGGTAGGCATGGAGCCCTTCAGACACTCAGTCTCCTCACCTACAAATCAGAGACAACACCCCACAATGAGTCTGGTAGGGATGGCATGAAAGAGGGCACCAGAAGCTGCCCACAGCCAGGGACTGTTTCACTTCTTTCTGGATGAATGAGTTATGGAAGGAATTTCGACTGCAGGGAAGTGAGAGAAAGGGCCGCCATGGGCTCTTCTGTCATTGCCGCCCTCTGGGGACCTGGACAGTGCTGCCCAGCACAGCATGGCCTTTGTCTGGCCCTGGACATCTTGGGGGGCTGGGCAGGGGTTGTGTGGCTGGTGTCACCTTCAGAGTTGTCCAGCCCAGGCTTCCTGTCCAGCCTCAGTTTCCCCGAAACACAGAAGGACCCATTTACTGGATGTCTCAAGAAAACTGGAAGCTGGACAGGGTGCCAGGCACCAAAACAGGGGGGGGTGCTCAGAACTGAGGCCAGGTGCCCCATATGGCCAGGACACCCAGCCAGGCCGGCCCAGGGCTTTGCTCCTTCCCACCTAGCCCAAACTCCTCACTGCTTCCACTTTCATCAGAATGTGCCAGGGACGGGTCCTCTATCTGGCCCTGGGCAGCAGCTCACAGTGTACAGAAGCCCCTGACCTGCTTTGCCCACCCTGGGACAGCACAGACCATACTGGTCACCTTCCCAAGGCCCCTGGCCTTCCTCCATCTCTGGTCTAACCTCTAGGTGCCTTGTTCTGCTTACTAGCCAGCCGGGAAGCCCAGCACCTAGTCCCCCAAGAAAGCTGCCATCCAAGCACCACTCCAGACCACCCTACATCAAAAGCCAGCAATCGCCACCAAGCTGAGCCCTGAGATGCAGGTGGCAGTACAGTGGCTCTGCTCCCCACAGATGCTCCCCATCCACACCTGCTACACCCATGGGGAGCAGGTGAAGTGGGGTGCCCAGCCCACCCAGGCTCAGGGGTGCCTGGGGAGCCCAGGCCCATCTGTTTCCAGAACTGCCTGAGTGTCCCAGCTCAGCAAGACAGCACCACTATAAGCACGTACCAAGACAGACGGACAAAGGCAGAAATGGGACAAGAGAAGCCAGTCTGATAGCTGAGTAAGGATAGATCCTCAACCCAGAATACACAGGGTGCCCCCCAGGCACTTCCAGCAGCCCCAACCCAGGTCAGGAAGTGAGGAACTGAGCCATGAGGCAGTGGCCACGCCCCATCCAGCGGAGTCTTTGCTGGGGCCCTGACATCCCTTCTGACTTCTGACCTCTATGTCCTCCACCCACTGCCACCCCAAGCTCTGCCCAAGCTGTGCCATCATCCCCTCCTCAAACATCCTTCCCCTCCTCGTGGAAGAAACCAGCCTCTCAGGCACCGATGCCTGCTGAGCAATGACGGTCCAGACCCAAACAGCCTCACTCTGCAGCACCTAAGAACAGACATTCGGTGCCAGCCTGAAGAAGCACAGGCGACAGGGGGTTGGAGAGGGTCACTGCCCAGCCATGCGCCTCCCACGCCCCACTCACAGCCCCTGGCGGAGACCGGAATGAGATGCTGGGAATGAAGTGTGAAAGGATGAAGGGGAGAGGGAGCATGCAACTGTGCCCGCTTGGCCCCAACAGCACCGCAGGCTCAGGCAGATAGCCCTGCTGCCCAGCACTGGTTCTTCCCCTCTGCCTCTGGATCGCTCTCACACCCGAAGATGAAAAGAGAAAATGGCTGCTCTCTGCTCCTGGCTGTTTATTTCCAGCCCTGTGTGGCAGGGCTGCACATGTTTTTACTGGATGAATGAATGAATAAAGTCTTGGAAACAACCTCCAGTTCCAGTTTCCATCTGCAAATCAGCACTTACATCATACATTGCAGAAAGATCAGGGCCCGCAGAGGGGTGACCCAACTGTGGTAACCTCCCTCCTGCTCTGCCCCTTTCCTTGCGAGGGTCCATGGTAAGTGTCACTGTTGTTCAGGTCTGCCCTGGACCGCTGGCTTTAGAGTTTTCAGCGCCCTGTGATTGTGCCATGAAGGAAAGGGAAAAACCAAAAGCTGAGCCACAGAGCAGGCAGGTGGGCCCTGGGCTGCATTTTTAATGGTCCAGTCAGAGACCTTGCTGAGGCTGAGGTTGGCAGGGAGACTTTGGGAGACATCAGACTGAAGAAAAGGGCCTTCTGGGTACAGGTGGCAGGTGCAAAGGCCCTGAGGTCTGGTGCGCCCCGTGAGCCTCGGTAATGATCATGGCTGTTCAGAGGGAGAAGGAAGCAGCTGCCTTTTCTCTAGCACCCTAACGCCCTTGGGGGCAGAGCTGTGCATGATCCCTCTGTACCTGGCATCCTTGCAAATGCTCCCCACAAATAGTGGGGTACAAGTTTGCACCTGCCGGAGAAGAGCTCACACTGAGCTATGGGGGACAATGAGATAAACCACTGAGCAAAGGGAAACGTGGTATGAAGTGCCAATCTGCAGGCATGGACAGTATGGGCAGTCTGGCAGCTTGCCCACCCACTTGCGGGAGAAGCTTGCCAGCCATCTCTGTGCCCCCACTCACTGTTCAGCAAAGCAGGGTGCTGCATGTGGGCCCAAGAGGGCCAGCTGCAGGGGGGTGTGGTGTCTGTGGGGGGCCTAAAATGGGCATGGCCAGGGTGGAGGGGGCTGTGGGGTCTATGCAACCCACTGTGTCCAAGCAGGAGCCGGGGTGGGGCTCTGAGTGGAGCCACAACCTCCTGTCAGGGCTGCCACCCAACACCAAGCAATCGCCTCTCCTCACCTTCTTGGTGGTTGGGGCTGCGAATTCCTGAGGCTCCCTTTGCACTGTGGAAGCTGCTCAGAAAACCAGGCAGCCCAGTGTCCAGTGGAAGCTGGTCTCGCCCTGGGAAGAGGGCCCAGCAGGCTCTACCACTCGATGGCCCCAGGGTCCCCTGCCACATTCAGGGGCACTACAGGTGTCAGCTCCGCCCCCAACCCTGGACTCTGGCACCCAAGAGGAAGGGAAGGGCAGGAAGCAGTGGGGCAGAGTCAAGAGTGACCTTGACACAGACCTTCCTCGACCCAGGGCACACGGAGGCCGTGCTGAGCGCACATCACCACCTGCTGTGGGACAGGGAGCTTGTCTACTGAGAGGACCGCTATGCCTCAATGTCCAGCACGGTGCCTGGCACACAGAGATGTCATGGCCAAGGGCTTGGGCAGCAAAGCTGGGGAGTATCCAGAAGGGGGGCTTCAGGGTGCCATAGCCCTGGGGCTGGGACCAGGCAGGGAGCCCCATGGGCACAGTTCACAGTGTCGGGGCACAATCTGGGCCTCAGTTTGTGAAGACTGGCATGTGGTCACATCGGTGACATAGGCACACACAGAGTTCCTATCCCAAACCTGCACTAGGGGAGAGACAGGCTCTCGGAGAAAAGGGCTGGGAAACTGGTTACATGGGCGGGAGATTGAAGCGAGACTCATATCTCTCAGCATGCACTGAACTAAAATCAAAGTGGATTTAAGATCTAAATGTTAGAACAGAATACCTAACTTGCTGGAAGACAGAACAGGTAAAACTCCTGAAGTCACAAGTGTTTCTGAACTGAGCTCCAGTTGCACAAAACACAGTATCGAGAATCAACAAAGGAGATCATACTGAATCAAAGAGCTTTTGCTCAGCAAAAGAAACAACCAAGAGAGTAACAAGACAACCTACAGAATGGAGACAATTTTTGACAGTTACCCCCTCAAACAGAGGGACTTAATAAAGTGCTCAAAAATTTAGACTTCCCTCAAAATAAAAGACCCAGCCAAGAAGGAGCAAGTAAAATGAAGGGACATTTCACAGCAGAAGTATAATAAATACACAAGAAAGCACCAAAGCTCTGTGCTGATTAAAGAAATACAAATTAAAACAACACTGAAGTTGCGCCTTACCCTAGAAGGAATGGCCTTCCTCAAGAAATCAAATGATAGTGAATACTGGAGAAACATCAGGGAAAAGGCCACCCTTCTACCTTGTTTGTGGGAATATAAACCAGTGCAGTCATTATGGAAATCAGTATGGAGACTCCTCAGAAAACTAAAGCTAGAAATCCTACCTGACCCAGCTGTTCCCTTTCTAGGTATCTTCTCAAACGAGTTAAAGGCCTCATTTTGCATGGACACTCATGTTTATAGCCCCACAATTCATAATAGTTAAGTCTTGGAAGCAGCCTTTATATCCATCAACAGATAAATGGGTAAAGAAAATGGGCTATTTACACACCGTGGAGTACTACTCTGCCGCAAAGAAGGATGAACTTGAGTTATGTGCATCCACCTTCCAACCATAATGTTGAGTGAAATAAATCAGACACACAAGTTTAAATATGACATAGTTTCTCTTACATGAGAAACCCTAAATATAAATAAAGAGTAAAATTTAAGATAATAGGAAGTAGAGAAAGAGATCTTTCTCAGTGAGAAAAGGACCAAGAGATGAAAGGAGGGAAGCAGAGTCCTGTCCAAGGCTGTCCCAAGAAGCAGCAGGGTCAACTCGGGTGCAGCACTTCGTGCACCCCACGCTGCAGACCTTGCCCGAGTGGCTGTTGCACACAGGGAGTCAGGTGGCCTTGCCCCACTGTGGGCTCCAGTGCTGGGAGCTGGACTGGGCAGCTCACCCTCAGCATCCCCACACATATGCTGACACCCCAGGAAAACCTGATTCAACTCAGACCCTCACTGCCCTTCCCTGCACCGCGCCTCCCGAGCCTCTCCCCTCTTCCAGGAAGCTCTCCAGGCAGCGCCTGTACACAGAGTGGAATGCTCGTCCAAGTCCAGCTCAGCTCCTGCTCAGTGCTGCATGCTGTGGCACAGAGAAGCCTCTTCCCTTCAGAGTCCCTCAAACCAGGAGGTGGCCTTCTCTGCTCTGGATTTGCCCGAAGAGAAAAACCGGTTTAGCCAGTTTAGGGGGCAGTGAGGAAGGGCAGGGCTGGGCTGTGGGAGCACTCCTGTGCCTGGCCCCACAGTGTGAGGAGTCCCAAGTGCTGGGGCAGCCACCGGGCACAGCTGGACACATCCAGCAGAGGGGGCCACCCGAGAGACCCCGGGTCCTGGGTCCTGCCCCCAGGTTCGGGGTGATGAGATGTGGGGTGGGTGTGACCCTGAGACCCTGCTCCTTTTCCTGCACCTTTCAGAAGGAACCACAGCCGAGCTGCCAGGCTTCTAGCGGGGTGGGTGCTTGGCTTTGTTTTAAAAGAAGGGAAGAAACTTATCTCCAGCTGTTCTTTGATGTTCTAGGCCAGATGGTCTCCCCAAAAGAGTGACTCTGGGGCTCTGGGGCGGCTGTGCAATCCATACAGAAAGCAACTTAGCATTGCTAAGAGGCAGCTGAGCCAGGCTTTCAAGGGGGAGAACAAGCAGACTGACACACAGGGTCTCATTAGGGGCACAGCCCGCCAACCTCCGCCAGCCTGCCAGCTGCCATGAGGCCCCCTCAGCCCTCCCAACTGTGTCCCTTCCCTGCTGATCTGTTTCACACCACAGGAGCTGGGGCTGTGTCAGGCTGGGGAATGCAGAAGAGGAGAGGTGTCGGGGCCAGGACTGCTCTCTGTGAGGCCTCCCTGATGCCCCACTAATCCTTCAGTTTGCACAATTCTGCAGCACTGGGTTCTTCTTCATTATCTTCCCTCCAGATGTGGCCCAGAAAAGATCAAACACTAATGTGGCTGTGACGGCAGCTGCATGCACAGCGTCCCTCCCCATGTCTTGGAGGCAGGCACAGGCCACAGACCCAGGACTCTACCCAGCTGGGCAAGCTCTGGACCAGGTCTTGGCTCGCAGACGTTCACTTCTGGCCCTGATTGCTCCAGATGAGAGCCGGTTCCTCCTGCCCCTGGGGGGTCCATGAGCCTCCTCCCGTGACTCCCACAGCAGTGAAGTGGCACAAGACCCTCTTGTCCCAGCTCTCTCCCTCCAGCAGACTTGAGCCCTCAGTCTCTGCCAGGGGCTCTGGGAAGCACGCTGTCCACACTGTGCCCAACAGAGCCGTCCTGACCTGGGTTTTGACTAATCCCCACGCTGACCAGAGGAAGCTGGAGAGAGCTCCTGACAGCGTCTAGAAAAGTGCGCCCTGTGGTATCCTGGCAGCTGAAATTTATCTCTGAGGACAGATAAGGCTGTCCTCTACCCTGCTCACCCAGGGTAAGCCTTATCTGTCCAGATAAGACCCACCCCCTGGGCCTCCTATGACCCCCTTCCCATCACCCCACCTTCCTCAACTGACCTTGCGGGGATTAGTGCCCCCCATTCTGTGTAGAGCCCAGGACTGAGCCCGGGTTAGAGCCATCCCACAGCCCTGGCTCTAAGCACTGCGGTCCCATCCTGGGCCCCAAGTGTCCTGCAGGGCTGCATGTCCCACAGGGCCTGTGTCCAACCCCACAGCCCCTTCAGCAGCCCTCGGCCTCGGGGTGCACAGGCTGGCCACTCCACCTGCTGGGAGGTGGTTCAGCCAAGGTCCCTCATGTCAGGAATACTGCCTGGGAGATGCCAGCTCCAAGAGAACACACTGGCCCAGCCCCAGAGTCGGGGCCCAGAGAGGGTAGCACCCGGAGGAAGCACAGAGTAGGGGCTCCAAGTGGGGGAAGAGAGGGCTGGCAGGACAAGGACAAAAGTGGCATTCATACTGGGGGCAGGGCCACAGGCTCAGGATGGGGCACAGGAGGCGTGGCTTCCACAGCCTGATTTGGGAACCATTTCCAGGTCCCCTCCATTGCTGCTACATCCCTGGGAGGCCCCATAATGACTCTGGTGTGCTGAGATAACTCAGAAAGCTCACCCCAGGGATGCACAGCAGAGTCTAGCCCCCCTCAACACAGGCCAGAACCCAGGGGGCATCATGGGCATCCAGAAGATGGGTCTGCCCCAGGCAATAAGGAGGCACAAAGCTAGCTGAGTCCTGGGCACAATGGGTGTGGTGTTCAGGGTCAACTCCCCTCCAGTCCCAAGACCGGAAGGAAGAGTCTAATGACTGGCAAGGAGGCACAGGCCAGATGGGTGGACTTTTCTGGGACGGGGGTGGGAAGTAAAGATGCCTGTATCCCAGGGACCCCCAAAAGCCAGGGACTCCAGAGTGACTATGGGGGGGAGGTGTGTCTGCAGCTCACAGGGGGCTGCATCTTTCCCAGGCTCATCTGCAAGGGCCTGGGTCTGTCTCACACTGCAGACTCCCCTATGATTCTGAGTAGCTGTGAATCCCATGTGACAGGTAGGGAAACTGAGGCTCAGAGACATTCAGTTTCTGCCCAAGGTCTACACCTGTCATGCCTCCAGTGGCCTGGGATGCTACTAAACCCAGTGTCCTAGGCAGAGTAGTGAGGAAATGGGAAGGGGAGTGGGATTTGCAGAGCCCAGGGCTGTACCCCAGATCCTGGCTCCAGAGACCCACCGCAGGGCCTTTGAGAGGAGGCAGAGCTGCCACCTGTGAGCTGGGCGCAGTTCCTAACCCTGCACACAACACTGGCTCAGCATCTGCACCATCAGACAGGAAGGTTCTACAGTGGAAGCATGGAGGCATCCCCTGGGTACAGGGACTGGACATGCCAGGAAGGGGCAACTATGGAGCCACAGGACCAGGGGCAGCCAGGGCCAGCCAGCAGGGGTTACTGCCGTCAAGAGGAAGAGGCAGGAGGGGGGCAGGTGCTGGGTTCAATCGAGTCCAGAAGGACCTTCGTCCCCGCAGGGCCAGGCCCGACACACGACTGGGGAGCCCTGACTGGCTCTGCCCACCTGGCATCCTCCTGTGGCTGCACAAGTCAGCCGGGCAATGTCAGGGTACCCACCCAACAGGGCAGGACACAGGCTCTGTTCCGATCCCCCAGGTGCCCCGCACTGGCCATCCCCACACAGGCCAGAATGGGCCTTAGCTGCCCTCTACCCTGCTCACCCAGCTCCCCAGCCTGTCCCTGTCTCCCCACCCACTGCCAAGGCAACATGGCACCCAGCCAGGGGCTCTTCATCCTCAGACAAAGCCTTGCAGCAAACCACCCGGCCAGCCGCCTGAGCTCAGGTTGCCGCCTGCAGAGGGCCTGGCCGGGGGTCTGATTATTCATGGAAATCAGGCCTCCCCCATGCTCCCTGGCCGAGGCAGGCAGCGGCTCACAATCGCCTCATTGTGTGGGTGGCCATGATGGCATCTTCTCAAGAGAGAAGGGGAAGCTGGGGAGGGGGCTGGGGTAGCAGGAAGGAGAGAATGGGAGGAGGAGGGGAAGGGACAGGAGGAGGGACGCAACAAAAGGAGAGGCAGGGAGGGAGGCTCAGGCCAGGAGGATGTGCCAGGAGGCAGCCAGGCCTAGGAGTAAAGACTGAGCTCCTGGGGACAGGAAAAGTGCTCCTGATGGAGGGGCTCACGGTCACCTCCAAGTCTCCATGGCCTCAACCCTCCCGAGGCCAGCACTATCCAGGCCAGAGCTCAAAGGAACAGTGGATGTGGTTGGGACCAGCCTCAGATTCCCCTTCTGAGTGCTGGATCAGCAGACTCCATCCTCTCGTGTGCAACCGGGCACCAGCACACATGGCTTCATACTCAGAGCTGCCCATGACTGGTATGGGGGAATATTCTCCACCTGGTGAGGCTTCATTTTCTCCATTTGGAAGGCAGAGACCGCCCTGATCTCCTCCATGGCAAGGCCAGGAGGACAAGAAGTGGGGAGTAAACTGCAGGGCCTGGCCATCTTCCACAGTGTCTCCCTGTCCTCAAATCTCATCAGCCGGCGTCCAGCCAGGATGGGTGTGGCCCCAAGCCCTGCACCTCAGAAGCTCTCCAGGCCTGTGCAGAGGCTCCTGCTCACCCCTCTCAGTGCCCAGCACCAGGCAGCACAGCAGCCAAGGACAAGCACCAATGGGGAGCAGGACCAGGACATGACCTGGACACGAGAGACAGGGCATGGCTATGGGGTCCTCTGCCCCACCCTCCCATACCCCAGTATAGGTAGTGGGTGGACAGATATAGCATCGGTGCCAATATGGGCCACACACAGTAGGCTTTCGTGCAGCAGCAAGTGTCCTGCAGTCTCCAAGAACAGTCCGTCACAACCCAGGTGTCTGGGGATCAAACCCGGGCCTCACCCACACTAGGCAAGTGCTTTAACACTGAGTCACGCCCTCAGCCTTTCGATGTTATTTCAAGACAAGACCTTGAAAGACCTGAGCCTTGCTCAGGCTGAACTCAGACCTGTAGTTCTCCTGCCTCAGCCTACTGGAGCGCTGGGGCTCGGAGTGTACCACTGCACCTGGCTGACTCTTTTTAAAATCCAGTTGATTGACAGTGTAGTGCAGGGGGCCTCATTACCTGAGCCACTCACCTGTGTGCCAAGGCCGCCTCCAGCCTCGTGCTGCCTTCTGTACCAACCCCAGTCCTATCCCTGGAGGTCACTTGCTCTGCCACGCATCTGCCCCTCTGATAGCCTTATTCCTTTTCTCTGTAGGAAAAACCCCTCATCCACCCACAGATGTCTCCCCAAGCTCCCCGACATCCCGGCTCTCCTCCATCCTGGGCTCAATCTCAGTGCCCGTGTGCATGGTGCCCAAAGCACTGGCAGGAAGCAGCACACTATCTTTAGCCAGAGCTGGACTCAGACGGCACCAGCAAAAGGGAGGAGCAATGCACAGCAACAGCACAGACAGGCCACCACTCCAGGCAGAGGGGAACGCCCAGGAAGCCACATTCCAGGGCAACCAGGGGATGGCTGCACTGCAACAGCTCAGCAAGAAGTGCTGGGAATGAGCCGACACAGCTGCACCTGGTGCAGCCAGAGCAACCACCCTGAGCACTCACGGTGCCTGCTCTGAGTCCCGGCACTGGCCGCTGGCATCGCCATCCTGACTCACATGTAACAGTGGCCCTGTCTGCCAGGAGCAGCCTACCCTCACAGCACAATTAGAGAGTGAGACACATGGGAAAACTGAGGCACAGAGCAGGTGAGTGGCTGAACAAGGACTACAAGGTACGCATGGAAATTTCCTCCACCACCCAGGACACAAGAGGTGATGTTCTAAACGGTAAAAGGAGCCAGGTGCACTGCATGGGGGAGAAGTCCAGGCTCACAGGAATACTCAGGCTCTAAGAAACTGGAAATGGCAGCATCCTCTGTCCCCAGGTGGATCTAAGGAGGTCCCCCAAAGAGAGTAGGGACCTCAGCATGGGGTAGGCTAATTTACGTCAGGTTCCCTAACTTATGTCACAGAAGAGAACTATGGGGCCATTGGTGAGAGGCCCAGAAAGGTTTATTGTGCACAGTGAAGGTGTCCACACCCAGAGAAACATAAGTGTGACTTGAGAGAGTCAGGTGCATCATGGTCTCAGGGTTTTCGCAGGATCTTGGGGTCTTGGGGCAGCGTCCTGGGGTGTGCACTCTTGGGTCTTCAAGCTGCCTTTGCGGGGGTGGGCAGAGGCAGACCGGCTGCGTGTTTGAAGTTCAGAGCAGTGCCGGAGCTCTGTGTGTGGAAGAGCCGAGAGCCAGGTCACCGCTCCTGTGGGAGCCGTAGGACCCAGGGGGCTGTGCTGCCTGAGTTTCCTGGAAGGGAAAAGGCAGTGGAGCCACTGGGCACTTTGTGTCCAGAAGCTGCAGTTTGTTTTTAAAATGAGGCCTATATGCTGGGCCGGGGAGTTAGCTCAGTGGTTTCCCTGCCTGTCTTGCAAGTGCAAGGACCCAGGTTCAATCTCCGGTAACCACATACCATACTGGGTGTGGAGACTCACGCCCAGCAGCAACCAGTACCACATACCTCAGTGCCGGGCGTGGTGGCTCACGCCTGTAATCCCAGCACTCGGGAGGCAGAGGCAGGAGGATTGCTGTGATATGAGTTTGAGGCTGAGCTCAAGGCCAGCGTGAACCACTAAGCAAGACCCTGTCTCAAAAAACCTAAAAAAAAAATAAAGTAAATAAAATAAAATACAATGAGGCCTATGTGGAGATGGGAGGGGAGAGGAGTAAAAAGTGTCAAGACATGACGGTTCCTGTCCTCACTCCCATGATGAGTGTATTCACTGTCTATCACACACTGGTAATAAAAGAGGGATGAAACAGTAGTTGTCCTTGTCTCCTGCCTATCCTGCTTCCTCTTCCACTTCCCTATCCCTGCTGTCCCACAGGCTGCTGCATGGCCTAGTCCCCCATCCCACTTTTCCTCCAAGGTGGCAGCAGTTGTCACCCACTAAGACTCGCTCCTGGAGGCTCCAATGCAGTTCACTCCCGGTGTGCAGGTACTGCCCTGAGCAAAACTCCAGCCTCAAGATACCTTCACAATCTCTGGGCTTGGAGCCAAACCTCATTGGGCCCCCAAATGTCACACGTGCCCCCCATGCCCTCAGTGGGAAACAAGTGGGAGGGGAAATGCCAGCTAGAGACTGCTAAGCATTGAGAGGAAAGGGTTTTCATGTGATATCACTCTGGGGCTGAGAATTTAGCTCAGTGGTTCCAACACTTGCCTTGCAAGTGCAAGGGCCCCAATTCAATCCTGGTAACCACATACAACAATGCAGGGCATGGAGACTCAGGCCCACCGGCAATCAGTACCACCTACTACAGTGCCTGGAGTGGTGGCTCACGCCCCTAATCCCAGCACTTGGGAGGCAAAGGCAGGAGGATTGCTGAGTTTCAGGCTCACCAGGGCTATATAGTGAGCTCAGAGCTAGCCTGAACTACAAAGTGAGACCCTGTCTTAAAAAAAGAAAAACAAAAGAGTATTGCTCTGGGGAGGGTGCTGAGCATCCGTGCTTCCTCCCTGGAGCCACAGGCCTGTTGTCCTACCAAGCTCACAGCCCGCACAGCTGGACGCAAGTTCCGGCTTCCAACCCAACCCTGGCATCTTCGAGAGCCAGGCCTTGTGGAGCTCCTCCATGGTCAGCCATTGGCTTCCTGCAGCCCAGGTCATGCACCTGGGTTCCAGTCTCTTTCTAAGGACAGAGCCACCAAAGGGACTACAGCAGCCCCACCCTCACCTGTGCCTTCCCCCAGGTCCTGCCCTTGGAAGGGGACCCAGCCCCCAGCCCCTAGCGTCAATCAGCATGATTCTGGGTGACAGTGACACCGAGGGAGATTTGAAGGGTCCTTGGAAGCCATGAGAAGGTGAGGCCGCAGCACTCAGGAGGGAGGACGCCTGCGCTACTGCCATCTCTGTTTGGGATTCACAGACGGGCGATGTTTGTTTTTCCACCATCTTCTGCAGCTCATAGCTTTTATCCTTGAAGTGGTGCTGATAAGAGACTGAAAAAATTGCTAACACTGAAGGAACTCCCTGCAGAGTTATAATGAAAAGCTTTACATAAATTGTGATATTTTGTCCAAGTCCCAGGTCTGGGAGGGCTTTATTAACTTTGGCTCCATCTTTTTGGCGTTTGTGGCCAATTCACGTTGCTGACTTCAATGAATCCAATTCACCAAACATTTATCATGTGCTCACAGGTGCCTGGCATGGTCATAGGTACCAGGGGGCTCCATCCGTGGACAAGTATTACCGTACACCCACTTGGTGCCAGCTCAGTGGAGGCACCGGACATGACAGACACCCTGCCCGCAAGGGCTAGAACTGTGCCTCCCCCAGATTCATGTCTCATCCCAGGGGACTTTGTGGGGACACAGAAAACAGGAGGTTGGCCTAGGAGAACTGTAGCCTCAGAAGAAGAAGGTAGAAAGATTGCACTGTGGCCCCAACTATGCAATGTCTCACATACACACACACACACACACACACACATACACACACACACACACACACACACACACACACACACACACACAAGCTCCGCTACACCTTGATTTTGGCCTTCCAGACTCGGACAATGAGAACTGAGTTCCAATCACCCAAAGTCCTGCCCCAGGGTGCTGTGCTTTTGTGACTACAGCAGCGGCTGCTGCAGCAGCAGGAGCAGATTACATACAGCCCTGGCTTCCTTCTGCCCTACGAGTCCAGGAACACCAGGGCCAAGGAAGCCTCTGGCTCTCAGACCCCACGGGACTGTGGAGCTGTACCCAAGGCCACACAGGAGGCTCAAGTTCTCACGGCCCAGCTGGCCTTTCCCTGGGGTTCAGCCTTCAGGATGTGGTTGAGAGTCCCGGCCAACACACAGAGTCCACAGATTAACCAGCTCACATGCACTTGGAGCTTTTGAATCTGTGAGATCCATGCCTGGCCCCCGGGACTGTGTCTGAGGTCATCAGACAGAGTCCAGTGGCATGAACTGATTTTCATAAAGGCCCTGCCATCGTGGGTGGATTAGTGGGGCCACCAACCGCTCTCCCCTCCCACCCCAGCTGGTACAAGAAGATGAAAAACCGAGAAACGACTCAGAGTGGGGTGTATCCCCTGCCTTTGTAGGGATTTAAGTACTTTCCCTTCAAATAAGAAAACATGTTTTAAATAGCAGAAAAAGCAGATTTGCCTTCAGTAAAAGTCACCTTCCACAGGTCCCTGCGCCCGCGTAGTTCCTCAGGCAGGAATCCCACAGCTCAGGCCACCAAGACACTAGATCGATATTCCTGAATTACATAAGAGCTATTAGCTATTTTTTTTTCCCTCTCTGTCAAGTGTCAAATTAGAGATAGTCAATACCAGTATTGTGGTATCTTTCTTTAAAAGGGGAGAGAGACAAATAATCCATTAGATGAAGTCTAAACTTGTAAAATCAGGCTTCTCTCCAAGGCTGGCAGAAAGCGGGACCATAACCTGCTCCCCTCTCTGCCCTATCAGCCATATCTCCTCAGCCAGACCCATTTCAGCACCAGATTCACCTTCTAGAAGCTCACTAGAAATGCACTCTTCTTACAACCTCCCATGGCTCCCACTGCCTGAAAAGGAAATCCAGAGTCTGTGGTCTGAGACTTGAGCTGTTCCCAGGCCACCTTACTGGTCACTTGCTCTGCCCAGGCCCTCTGCTCTGGGCCATTGATGCTATGGCCATACACGATGCCCTGAGACAAACAGGCACAGTGCCAGGCCACAGTGAAGAGATGTGGCTGCCTGGACCTTCACACCCATAAGCACATTCCTCCGTGGGCCCCTTACAGAACATGCGGGCTGGCCTGGGACCAAGGAGCCCACCATGGACCATCCCATGGGGAACACAGAGGGTCTAGGTCTTAGAGAAGACAGAGTCAGGCCAGGGGATGCAGCGAGTGACCCTAGAAAACTGTCTCAAGCTCAGGGGGGTATGGAGGACGACAGCAGTCACATCTGCCAGAAGGGTGCTGGGGGATGACTGGGAGACAGAAGAACGGCAGGAAGGCAGCTGGCTTTCAGTGGGCACAGAGAGTGGCATCCACCCAGGGCCTTGGTCCCAGCACCTGCCCATGCTGAGTTCCCAGATCTGAGCTCCCCTGGGTGCTGAGGAGCTGAGATCTCATGGGGAACTGCGTAATGTACCCCGCTGACAGAGGAGCAGGGCAGCAACCCACTTGGGGTCACGGAAGTGAAGGAGCCCAGGATGCATGGGGAGAAAGAAACCAGAAGAAGGCTCTGTCCCTCACACCTGGGAGGAAGCGCAGCCCTGCAACAGCCTGGGCGGATGGCTGGCCTGCAGGACATCAGAGACATTCCCGTCGCTCAAGACCAACGGTCCCTGGCAGTCAGGAAGCCAAGGCCCTGGGTCCCAGCCAACTGGTCAACAGGCTGCAACCACTTCTGGACCTCAGACTGCATGAGAGAACAGGTGGGTGTCTGGGTGCTCCCTGTGGAGTCCATGCCCCATGTGGACTGACAGCTCCCTATGGTCACCCATAACTTCATGTGAGAGTCCAGGCACTAAGAAGCCCTTCAGCAAATAACAGCCCTCTCAGGGGCACCTGCCACTTGCAGCCAAGGGCCAAGACTGAACCCGAGGGCCCTCTTCATCAGCACAGCTGAACACCCAGCAGGTAAGTGTGGGTACACATGGGGAGGTTGGTGAAGCCAGCTGGGGAACTCTGAGTCCAAGCTCTTCACTGGACTCCCTGGCTTCTGGATAAAGAGATGGCTAGATAGGGAAACCACAGGTCCAAACCTACATACAGAAGACCAAAGCTTAGGGGGCTGGGCACAGCTCCCTGCAGCTGCTCACAAATTGGGGATCACTTGACCATGAAATGTCTCCAAGTTCCACCTCACACATCCTCCCACGTTAGTCACCAGCAGCACCTGCACCTTCACTTCTGTGATCCCCAGTCAGATCACTGGAGGTCAACCACGAGCTCCAAGTCCGGGCACCCTTAGCCTCGGACGAGTCCCCACGGCTCCCTGGTACCCACAGGAAGACTCAGATTGCCCTTCAAGGCTATACATGACCACCCCTCCTAGATGCCTCAGCCAGACTGAGTGAGCCACTGGGCCAGGGGCCTGGGCAGGGACAGAGTGTGGCCTTCAGTCATATGATCACCTGACTTCCAAGCTTCCCTCAGCCTGACCTTAACTTACAGTAGCAGCACCAACAAAGGAGATAGACCGCACTGGGCACGTGTTTGGGTGCAGGCCCAAGAGGAACAACTCAGAGCAGGGTTGCTGGCCTGGAACAACGTCCCAGAGGCCAGTCAGGTGCCAGGCAGCTAGTGGTCTTCTAGCTCCTCCAGCCCAGCCAGAGGGGGCACAACCTCAATGATTATGACTTTACACATTCTGCCCAGGAACATTGGCTGAAGCCCTACTAAGTGCTAAGCACTAGGTCCAGCTGCCCTTTCCAAGCAGCACCCACTGGCAAGCCTGGGTCAGGACCACTCACACCCCCATCCTACTTGCTCACCCTCCTCCTCCCGGCCCTCTCCCGTAGTCCCTGATCCTCAGCTCCAGAGAGCTCACAGCTGCCTCACACCACGCCACTTCCGCAGATGCTCCTGTCTGTCTCCCACAATGGATGCAAGGCCTCAAGGGTCAGCGCTCTTGCCTGACCACCATGTGTCCTAGAAACATGCTTGACCAGTAGTGGGTGCTCTGTGGTGTTTACAGAATGGCACATGGACAAGTGGATGAATAGATGGATACGTGAGTGTGTGAATCTGAGTAAATGAGTGTGTCAGTGAGTGAGTGAATGAGTGAGTGTGAATGGTGCATGAAAGAGGAATGTGTGAGGCAGTGAAGCCCCTGCAGCCCACTCTTGTGGGGCAGGAACAAGCACCTTGCCTGGAGGTACAGTGCACACTGATGAACGCAGTCATCATGGACCAGACAACCAGATATAAATTTCACCCTACCTGAGTGCGCATGGCAGTGAGACTGTCTCATCGACTGCTGCACCCATATACTGAGGATGAAAACACTTCCATCCTGGGGACCACAGGGCATCACAGTTATGGGTCCCATGCCCGCTTCTCACACCTGCTGCCCTCCACTACCAACCCTGCCCAAGCCCCTACACAGCCATCCTCACATCCAGGCCACCTTAGAGCCCAGAAACACACCGCCATGGCCAAGTCCATCAACAGAACATGGGCCAGAACAACCCAGTGGCGCAGACTGAGCGCACGTACACTGTCAAAGCAGCTCTCCACACAGAACTCACGGGATTTCCAGCCCAACACACTGAAACTGTGGTTAAGTTCCCAAGTACAGTACAATCACATTTGAAAGGGAAAACAGAGAGGCTTCAGTTTCTAATGTACGCCCAGCTCTGGTGAGCCAAACACAGCGCAGCAGCCCACATTGCCAGTGTCTCTGTCGTTACGATAGGTAACAGCATGAGGCCAAGCAGGACATGGCACCGTGAAAGAGGCTGGTGGGTTCCACAGAAGAGATGTGGTCATGACGCCAGACCCTGTAATCAGAGTGAAGAGAAGGACCCGTCTTCGGGCTCACCAACAACAAGATCCTGGGATGAGTCTGAGGAGTCAGGGACCAGAGAGAAAAGGAGGGAACAGGGCACAGAGCTCCCAGCAATGAGCGAGCACCAGGCTCTCTGAGTGAAGCTGAGATGGCTGAGTGAAGACTTATGAGACAGGGGTGGTGACAAAAATGATGGTAGTTAAGAGCAACAAGCAAGGCTGAGTGAGGTTTGGTCATTCACTGGCCACACAGCGCCCAACAGCGGCTTGAAAACATCTCAGACTTGCAGGACTTGTGAAACCAACGAGCCTAATGTAACCAGCACTGCACTGAGGTTGGAAAGTGTCCCTGGGCTCTGGGACAACCCTAGGTGACCAGAGCCACTCTGAGTCCCAGGGAGGTCCCGTGCTGGAGGCTCAAGGGGAAGCACGGTCCCCATAGGGGAGGTGGCCGGTGCAGGACACTTGATAAAGGCCCCTGGCAGGAACAGAACTCAAGCCTTAGAAGTGGTGAAGCTCTAAGCCCAAACCCCAAAGGCCGGCTGCCGGGGCGGAGAGCAGTCAGCAGACACACAGGCAACTCTCGGCGGACATGCAGAGATGGGAACAGTCCATGGGGAGACATGACTTCCACCAGAGCACAGCCCGATCACAGAGCACAGCCCAGCTGGCACGAGAGTCACTGGCGCACCAGTGGCATCAGCCAGATGACAAGGAGAAACAGTTCTGGCCAGCGCATCGAATGCCGAGGCTCACAGCTGCTCTCCGCTGGGTGTTTACAATGTGTCCTCTTTTAACAAGGCTACACTTCGGAGATGTGGTGACTGAGGACAGGGTGCCTGTCTCTCGTGACTTGTATGGGCCATGTGGCAGGACCTTCCAGCATTGGGCACTTAGTTAATGAAGCCTCTGCACCAGGCCCTGGAGGGGACAGGAGGAAGGGCCTCAGTCATCCAACCTGGAGTTAATTCGCTTCTGCAGCCCTGACCAGAAGCCTCCTGAGGATGTCATGGGACAACAGGCACTGGCCAGGCCTGGCAGGGCCACCCTATCCACCACTCACTACAGTCGTACGAGGCACTCCTCACTTCTGTATTTTACAAAGAGGGAAACTGAGGCATGTGGTCAAGGGCCCTATGGTGGGATGGTTCCCAGTATCTGCCATCCTGTACTTCCTTCCACATGAGAGGTCGAAGAACTCCAGAGAGCGCATGCAGACACAGCCTTCCCAGAATTGCAAGCGTGTTTATTCTTTGAAGAACCAAAGAGAGCAAAGGAGAGGAAGGTGTATATTATCACATTAGACAGTACAGGAAGAGCTCCCCCGGAAGTCTTGTTCTGTCAGTTTAAATGAGGGACACAGTCCTCGCAGAAATTCTAGCAGCATCAACTGCAGCTTTGGAATTCGGCCACTTTTTCTGTTGCATTTGGTCCAGTCTGTCCATTATCACCTCCCAAGGTCAAAGTCATTTTTAAAATAGTCGATAAAAGCTGTGACTTGCAGTGTTCCCTCCCTAAAGGGGCACCAAGGAAACAGCACTTTCTGCACTCAGGAGAGGGCAAGGCTGGAGTGGGTGAGGAGTAGACGTAATCAGAGTGGACGCCCCATGAGCACATGTGTGGTGTGGTGTATTAGCAGGATCAGGGACTACACAGTAATAGATGTTTCTCCAAATTTCTATTCAAGTTTGTTCTTAACTACAGATGCAAATGTTACTGTGCAGGTCTTGAGTATACAAATGCTCCCTCTGTTCTAGGAGCTGCTCCAGCATCGACCTGCTCCTCCCTGGGGTGCAGGGCCAGACAGCAGTGACCCACTTGTCTAGGGCTGGCTACGCAGCCTGGAGCACAGAGACCACTCCACTCTGGACATGCAGAGCCGAGCACCTGGTGAGCAGTCTGTGTTTCTACAAACACGGTAGGATAGGTTTGGAGACCGAGCCAGAGCTGGATGGAAATGATCACTGTGTCTACCACAAGGCTCTCCGATTGCCCCAGCGGTCCTCATGTCATATTTCCCTAAAAATAAGACCTAACTGAAAGTAAGCCTTAGCATGATTTTCCAGAGTGCTCAATATATGCCCCATCCTAAAAATAAGCCCCAGTTAAGATATCAGCCAGATGGGCCCATTTAGTACAAACATTGCAACACATGATGGATATATTAAATTATAAAATAATATTAACATACAATTAAATAATACTACTGACAGTAACACTCAAGATAGATCATTGATAATTTAAATTATCATTAAGTATTTGTAAATATCCAGGCAGGCACTTTTGAATAAGAGGTAAACACCTATGTAGACAAACAAACGAGACTTATTGCTCAATGACCTATTGGACACAAGCACATGTAAATAACAGTGCCCTCAGTAACAACAGACATGGTTGTGTCTTCATAATTCAATATATCACAGGTTGATTTAAAGCACTCATGTGAAATAAAGAAACATTTTCTGAATTTTGGTGCCTGCAATTTTTCATTGGCTTTGTGTAGGCCATTGCTCTTAACTGCCATCATTTTTGTCACCACTCCTGTCTCATAAGTCTTCAACTAACACTTGATTTAGTGGAAACTCTAAAGCCCAACCAGCAAGAGGTCGTGACTTGGATGAAGAATTCAGGGATAAAATCACTGATAACTGTGTTGCCAGTGTTCACGAGCAGGCTGCATGGGCAGGAAGTACTTGCTTAAGGACAGCTCTGTTGCTCTACATGAGCAATTGGGGCCAATGGTTCCAGAGGAAACAAGTCATGAATATTCTGGCCGGAACTCGGGGTCTGGGAGTTCCGATGATGTTCCAAAAGATTACCTGACTGCTTCGCAGTGCCTCTGTTCACGTAATTAGTTCTTCCAGTGTTTCTGGTCACAAAACAAACAGGACAGGAATCGAATCAAATTTCCCCATAAAGTCAACATTGAATCAAACCACTGAATTTGTTTCAGTTTTTGTCCAAGTCTGCAACCAGAAATTGTAGAAAAAATTAAGTTTGCGAACCAAGTTACTATGATATTTGAATAAATGTATATTTTTATACATAAACAAATGTAGATTGTTGTACACAAAAAATAAAACATCCCCTAAAAGTAAGCTCTATTTTGTCCTTTGAAGCAAAAATTAATATAATATCTAGTCTTATTTTCTGGGAAATATGGTATCACTACTCAACTCAAGAGAGTTTTCCCTAGCAATGGGTTTATTTTCATCTGTTCATCTCTACCTCTACTTGAGGCTGCTGGGAAATCTCAGCCAAATCTGTAGCTTCCTCATTGTGACATGGCAAGCATTTTATGCACTGAGCATGTCTCCAGTTGTGTTTAATGTCTTCTCTCCACTTTCTCATTCATTTTGCTTTTACATGATGTCTTACCTTTAAAAACTGCCTCCAATCTTCTTTTTGAAAAAATTGAAGAGGGAGCAGCCAACTGAAATTCAGGCTATGTTTCCAGGACTCCCTTGCAGCTAACTGGGGGTCACAGCTGTGATTTCATTTCAACTTGCAGCACTGGAACAAGCCTGACATTTGGAACTGAGTGAGGGAGAAGACAGAAGCAGCATGTCTGCTTCTCAGGTACAGTTGGCAGGGGCACAGAGCAAGGCAAGACTGCTTTCTGCTCCTGATGTTCCTGTCCCTCTGGGACAGCTGGCCTCATGAGCATGCATGCCATGTTGCATACCAGAGATGTTCAGTAGTGTCTGCTGAAGGGAGGCAGGACAGGGCAGCTAGCTCTACAAGACGTCTTCGGCAAACTCTCACACTGAGAAACTGGCTCCGGGGTGTTTAATCCATGATCCAACATTAGAATCTCAACTTTTACTGAATGAGCAGAGCTTGGTAATGATGGGCATCACAGGGAAATTACCTTCTCAGGAACAATACATAGATATTGCAGTAGCCACCTCCCCACACACATTATCTCTCCTTAAAACCAGAGGTGAGGCCCACGTGATGCCTGAGTTCTGACTGGTGCTCCACCACACTCAGTGGTTGGATTCCTGGCCAGTGGGCACCAGTGCTGGGACACCCCAGGACTCCAGGCTGCTAACAGAGGTGGGGAGGCCACCTACACTGTCCCAGGAGTCCTCTGTGGAAGATGAGGGACCACATACTGATTCCCATCCATGACTCCTGCTGGGTCAGTATATTACACAGGGCCAGCGATGAAAGGCACAGTTAAGGAAGCCCAGGCAGTGCCACAGCCAGACTGCAGGGCAGCTAGCACTGCTACATTCTTACCCCCTCTGCTAAACTTTCCCGCACTCCCTGCCATGTGCACATTAAGTCCCATAAGACGTGGAGAGAAAGCATTCTGCAGAGTGCAGGGCGATCATTCTGTGAGAGATCTTTGTCTGCCACCCAGCTCTACCGTCATCCTGTTTGGTGGCTTCCAAGGTCCTCAGAGGTCCCAGCTTTTCCCCCTACTTGGCAGGTACACCTGGTGCTGTCCCACAGCACCCTGAGCCTGCCATGTGCTGCTGTCAGAGCAAATTAAAGGCCAGTCTGAACTACATAGTGAAACTCTCACACAACCCTCAAAAAATCAAACAAGTATGAGTTATAAAATAAAACTCCATCCTCATCTCTGCATCAGAGGCATTTCAGCATCCTCAGTTGTATTCATATTAATAAAGTCACCACATGCAGGATGTTCGGGTTCTCGGCTTTGGGAAAGGAACATTTCCTGACAGCACTATCTCATGCCCTCCGGTGTCACCATGGCTGACTTCGGTCTCTTTCTTTAGGTTGCAGGAAGTTTTCAGGAGCCTCCACACAGCCCTGCCAGGTAGGGGGACTGGGCCAGGTCAGGTCTCTGAGTCCAGCTCCTCCTGCCTCCCTCTCTTTATCCTACATTGATTTAGACACATCTGGAGACAGGTCTCAGTTTGTCCTCCGTGGTGCTGCTGGGACTCTGCACCCGGCCTCCCCTGGCTGCTGGATATGACATGTAGCAGACATAACTTTGAGGACCTGCGTGTGACTTTCTGCTCTGCATTCTCCTTGCACGTGGGCACACTATCTCTGAGGCTCATCCATCACTCTGCAGTCTCCCCTCCGACCACCTGCTCTGGAATCCCACCACAGAGACCAAGGCCTTCCACACTGCCCGTTTGTCCCATGAGGTGCACGCACACCTCTTCCTTGCTTGTCCTTGCTCACCCCCACAGCGCCTTTCCCCGACCCACGTTGGACCTTCTCATCTCCCTCGTTCTAGGGCACGGTCAGATCTCAGAGGGCTCAGAGGTGACAGACAGGCCATGCAGATGGCCTTTGGCTCCACCCCAGCCATCCCTGGAGCCCATCCCAGCACAGATTGCACCCTCAGACCAACCGGGTCACTCTCTCCTCTCCCCAGACTCCCAGGGAGTCTCAGAGGCCAGTGTTCAGGGAGCATCCTCTTCCTGTGGTCGCCAGGGCTGACCCCACTGCCGCACACTGGCCTGCTGCTGACCCGCCCCAGGTCACCCTATAAGCTACATGTTTCAAATCCTCCCTCATCTCGGGTCTGGATCTGTGAGATGGGATGAGAGACACGGACACAGGTCCCAGGAGGTTCCGGCGAGGGTCCCCAAGGCAAAAGGAGACCAGACAGACAGAAAAGCGAGGTGCTCCTACCTCGGTCCCCACAGCAACCATGGCTCACATCCCTTCTCTCAGCTCTCACTGAGGCATCTTCCTCCCTGACTCGGGTAAGACTGCCATTTGTCTTCAGTGTCACTGTTGTGCCTCTGTGTCTGTTTCATGTCTCTCTAAACATTCCGAAGGGATGTGGGAAAGTCTCACCAGGAGCTGTTAGCCAGGTGCCATTTAAAACAGGAAGTCTTTCCAGGGCGTGTGGTGCACACCTATAATCCCAGCACTCAGGAGGCTGAGGCAGAAGGGTCACTGAGGGTTTGAGTCAATCTGGGCTACACAGTGAGTTCAAGGCCAGCCTGAACTACATAGTGAGGCCCTGTCTCAGAATATCAAAAAAGTTAATAAAATCAAACAAGAACCCACTCAGCCCTGAAACACATGCTCTCAGAACCAGTTCAGGGATGGAGATGCTGCAGCCTCTGCACTTTAGTCCAGGGCTCCTGTGAGGGAAATACCAGCCCTCAGGGCTGAGGAGAAATGATCGCAGCACCAAGGGAGTCTTGGAAAGCCTAAGTCGGAGGGGAAAGCTGTAGCGAAAACGCCCTGGGAACTGGAGGCCTCCATCTGGAGAACCCTCCTGGCCTCCCTGGCGGGAGCTCGCTTTCTCCCCCAGAGCGCTGAGCCTGATTGCATTTATCATAATTTGCACTGAAGCACTGAAGGCTGGGCTGCTTCTCAAACCCTCCTTCCCAGGAAATCCCCAGCCAGGCTCACATTGGGGTAGGGGCCTGCTCTGTCACACTAGCACCCTGCTCTTGGGAAGAATGCGCCTGCCCGAGGGGAGGCCACACCCAAGGCAGCCTGGCTGGAACACAGCGCAGAGTGTGAGTGATTTACGCCGCCCCGCCTGCTGAGTGCTCCAGAACATAAACTTGGCTGGATGCGCTCAGGAAAGCAAATGGCAAGCTCTGCCGCATCCTGCACATTCTGTTGTTCCCATATTTCACTGACTCTACAACCTGTGTTTCTTTGTCACATTTTAACATCTCTGAAGTCAGAATATGGCCTCTAATCAATGCCAGGCCTTCGTGGTAAGTAAAATAAAGCTGCAGTTTAGAGTGTGTCTGAGAGTTTCTAAATCGGATGAAGTACGGCCTTTGAAATTTTTAAAAGCTGCAAGGACAGCTCGCATCTCTTTATATGGACAGACATTGCTAGGCCAGACGAAGGGGCCACAGGCATCTCCTGCTGCTCATGCTGTCAGTTGGGGACAGATCTGCAGTGAGATGCAGAATCGTGAATGAAGGTTAATAAAAGTTACCAAAGGTAGATGGGCTCTATGGCACACATGGAAGCAGAGGCAGGAGGATCTCGAGGATAAGTCCTGCCTAGGCAATTTAGTGAGACCCCCCCACACACCATCTAAAAATAAAAACTGGACAGGGCTGAGGCTATGGTTCAGTGTTCCCTGGATTCAACGTGTACACATATACACACATGCATGCACACACACGCATGCACACCCGCCCTTGGCTTCCTGTATCCTAATCATAGATCATAGATGTTCTACACCCTTGCTGTCCAGCACATAGGACCCACTTCTCCCTGTCCCCCCAGTGCTCTTCCTGCCTCAGCCCCTTTACACACGCTGTGCTCTGTGCTCTCCTCCACCAGGAGAAACCAAGGCACCCATCCAGGTTTACAGTCCAGACCACAAGTGCAGTTATGATTTTGCTCCGGGTGTGGGCACTGAAGATACCACAGCAAGCAAACAGGTGCGTCCCACCCTTGGGGGCTGCAATCTGGGGGCCAGGAGACAAGCGGTTTGGGTGTTATTTTGGTAACAACAACAACAACGGTGCACACTTGAGTGAGCACCACCCAGAAGCAAGGTACTTCAGAGTAGCAGGCGAAACACAGTGCAGACCGGGAGATGATCAGGAACAGGGCCTGGGGATAAGGAGAAGCAGCTACACAGCCTGAGTCTGGATCGTCTGGGCAGGGGCTGTCAGGAGGCAGCAGGGCTAGGAGCAGGATAAAAGCTGCCATGACAGAGACAGGGACAGCACCTCCAGCCTGGGAGCACTGAGACCCCTGACCCTCTCTCTGAGAGCAGAGGTGCTGCAGGCTGCTGCCAGGCACAGAGGGACAGAGGGGCAGGACAGGAGCAGGTGGCCACTCGGGGGTGCTGTCCAAGAGTCACCTCCCTCCTCTACAGAGCTTCCCATAGCCGGGCCAGCTGTGGCCATGGAAATGTCCTGTCTCCATGGTGAAACTTTCCCCTACTCCTCTGTCTGACCAGCACACACTACAGGGGCAGCACTGGCAGGAAGGAGGTCAGGCAGAGGACAGAGGCACCATGCGGCTCTGGCCTAGGGATCCTGAGCCAGGGTGTGGCCTGTGTGGGTGGCTGCTTTTCTCCCCAGCAGGGTCCATGGTTCCAACTCTCCATGCACTCTTTTCCTCCTCAAAGTCCCCCAGCCCCCAAACTTTTTTCTGGTCACTTCCATTTGGTAATAAGTAGAGAAGAGAAAAGGCTAGTTCTATTTTAGTCCTCTCTCCTTGACAGTGGCTTTCAGGGGAACCGCCAGATCCAGGAAAGATCCTCTCCTATGAGAAGGCACATTTTAATTTTAGGTTACGTGTTCTAAGCAACAATTTTCTTAGCAACAATTAGTTTCCAGACCTAACTTCAAAAATATCCAACTCAAGGAGCTATGTGGGGGTGGAACGTGATTAAGGACAGGACAGGCCGCCCTCCCCACCTGGAAGAGGCAGGGCCCTGTCCTCCCCGGGGACCCCAGAAGTGCAGACAGGAGCACGTCCGGAGCAGAACCTGGAATCACAGCTTAACCCAGCCCAGCTCTGCTGGCCGTGCTGGTGAAGAGCCCCAGGGAGCTGCCAGTCCCAGTTTATTTCCGGAACTCATTGACTTGCACGCTACACACGCCCACACGTGCACGCCCAGCTCCCCTGCAGCCTGCTCCATGACCTGTTTGCACAGAGCATCTCCGACTGTCACAGGAAATGGAAAACCCACACCCGGCACCACACAAGGTATGGAGCACTGCGCAGCTCAGAGCCACAGTTCACTTCCCTTCCTGTGCCCAGACCAGATCTCACTCATGCTGCAGGAGGGAGCCTCTGGGGCTCGGGGAGAATCCGACCCCGGCTCTGGGCTCTGACAGTTTGAATGAGGCTGGGTTGCTGCAGGCTCTGCCTCGGAGTCTGTGTATCTCGCATCTCTTTTCCTATATCCTAGGAAGCCACCAGCCTCTGGATTTAATGTTCTTGCAAAGCCCTTCACTTCTCCTGGTTCTGGAGGTTAGGACGGTGGCGTGTCTCTTTGGTGACACTTTTGCTGCCCCACAGCATGGCACCACCAGGGCCATGACTCAGCCACCACTCCTCACCACCCAGGCTCTTTGTACAAACCACCTTCCTCTGGACTGGCCTCTTGTCATCTCACCACCCAGCACCTCTGTTTTCAGGGGACTACGCCAGCCTCCTAGGACACTGCCACACTCAAAGCCCCCTGGCTCCTGCTACCAGCATCAGCTCCCTTGGTCAGCAGCCAATGGACCCCAAACATGCAGGGATTCTTCCACACACACCCCATCTGCACATACTGGCCTCAGTCTATCCCAGGCTGGGGTCCCCTCCCCTCCTCATCCACGAGAGAAAGTGGCCTCGCCGCCTCCGGGAAGCCTTCTCTGACTTCCCAGCTTTGGGCAGGGTCCAGCCGCTTTCTGCACACCCTCCAGCTCCCTGCTTTGAAGCCCAGCGCCCCCCCAGGGAGAGAGACCCCAGAGGAGTATCCGCAGTGAGGATGCCAGCAAGGGCCTCCCCGGTGTCATCCCTGTCTGCTCCTGTGCACACGCCTGCAGTTCACTGGCCACTATTGCTTGACAGCCAGTCCTATGAACAGGACAAGCTGTCATCTTGCCTGTCCATTACTTCCCCAAGGAACAGACTTGGCCGTCCCCTCCAGCTTGCCACCCAGGTAAGGAACCTAAACAGTGAGGGAAACATCCTTCAGACTCTGTTCCAGGACCCAGGGAATGCTCAGCAAGGAACCCTGGTCTGTGTCAGCTCACCACCTGTTGGGGAAAACCCTATTTGGGAGACAAAACTGCACAAGACTGACCAGGCCAAGCACCGCTGCCTGCGGATGGACTTGGGGACTTGACTCTTCGCCTCTGGTAACAACAGGGACTCGGTGGCCCCACATGCTGTGATGCTTCCAGGGAAACTGCACCAGGATCTGCACAGCTTCTAAAGGACTGTTGCTGATGTTCACCCTGCCCTGTGAGATCTCCATCCAAATAACTTCAGGGACTTGCCACGGGTCTGCCCTGCCCTCTTGGGTCTTTTGGAATGTATGAAATCAAAGATGGCAGTATGGATCTGGAGGAATAAAAGGTGTGGCAAGCTTGGGGTCTGGGTCCTTGTTGCCAAAAGCTATATGGCTCAGGCCCAAGCTCAGCATCTTCTCTAGCCTCATTTCTGCCTAATTATTAATTACTTTGCTGTGTGCCCTCAAGGGAGACTAGAACCTAATGCAAAGGTCCTGATTACTTTCCCTTTCCCGGTCTCCCACAGTCACTCTTTTGGGTCCCTTCCCATGGTGCAGACTCCAATCCTGGGTCCCACAGGGCTGAGGGCTGCTCCACAGGGGCTAAGGACGTGAAGGTCGCAAAGCTCACTTTGGGGACTCCAGGGAGCAGGGCCTCTGCTGAGTTCACATCTCAGGCCAGCATCCCTCCAGCTGGCTGGGCAGAGTGGCCTCCAGTTGTCCCAGCCTGTGACAGCCTCACCACCCTACTTGTCACTTATTGTACCCCCCCAGGACCCCTAGGATTTCTCCACATAGTATCTAATCCCCAGCCCTGCCCAAGTGTCCAAAAGTGTCCATCCAGGCTGGGACACTGGAAAGTTCGTGCTGGGTCTGCCACCTGAACTCAGGCCTCAGAGCAGAAAGAGCCCACCCACCCCACCCTCATTCCCCTTGGGGCACAAGACTCCACAGTATTTGTGCAAGAACTGAAAGGGGTTGCCCTGAACTTCTCGATGGGCTGCTCGCAGGTAAGCAGGGGTAAATGGCAGCCCAGCAACAGGAATGAGGAAGGTGTAAGGCTCGGGAAGCTGGTAGTGTCTTTCGGGGCCCCTGGCTGTTGCTCTCCAGCTAAATTAGAAAGTCAGCCTCTTCATCCCAGTTTTGTTTACAGAAATGCCACCAAACACAGTGGTGGCAGAGCCGATGGACTCAAAGCTCTGCCAAGCCCAGCCTGCCCCACACACCTCCCTCGTTCTCAGATACCCACATGCCAGCCACTGTCTACAGCAGGAACCTGAGGCACCAAGGGCACAACCTTCAACAAGTGGCCACGCCAAGGCCAGAGGCTGGCTGCCCACATTCTGGGCTAAGCGTAGAAAGCCAGACCCGGAGGCCTCACTGAGACCAGAGTGGGGGTGGGCATTGATCTCGCCTTGCAGGGGCACAGGGCTGGATCCTGTGCACCCCTCACACACCAGGAAACGAGGCCAGGGCTCCCCACATAGCAGTAACAGCAGTGTTTATCAAATGAGTGAGAGATTCAGTGCTGACAGGAGACAGGTCCAGGTGCTACCTTGGGTCCCAATTGCCGCTTCTAAGACCTCTTAGAAATGTTCGGCGAGGACGCTGAGGCAGCTCAGAGCCCGGGGCAGGGCACACGGAAGTGCCCACTGAGGTTTCTTGGAAGGAAGGACAGATGTGGAGAGGAACAGGAAGCAGAGAAAGAAGGGAGAACGCTACAGTCTCCCACCTTGTTAAGGACATCACACCAAGATGACTCAGACACGTTACTCAGAAGTCCAGAGTTTCGCTGACTGCCACCCAAGGGCCCCACGGTGCCCTTACCGAGACTCAGCCACCAGCCCACACACACCCCAGGCTGAGACAGGAAAGCAGCTGGTATGCGGTGAGCTGGACCCACTCCCGAGAAGCACGTGAGGCCCTGCTTCAGGGAGAGATCAGGGTGCAGGGGGAGGCTGGGGAGAGGAGAGCAGAGAGGGACCACTTGCTGCCCACTTTCCCTGAAGCATGAATGCTTGCATGCACACACACACACACACACACACACACACACACACACACACACACACACAGACACACAATTCCTTGCCAGAAAAGGTCTCCCGGGTCATCACAAATCCAAACTCACCAGCATCTCAGCATCTAAAGGTGGGTCCCTTCTGAACTGAGCCTTTTCCCTTCCCCAGGTGGAGGGAGGTAAGGAAAAGTGACGGCCCAACACCTGGCTGAAGGACACATAAGACCTCGAGCACAGACAGGGAGTCATCAGTGTTGGGGGGGGCACTGCCATGATGGATGGAATGTGGATGGATGGATGGATGGATGGATGGATGGTGAATGGGTGGATGGGGAGATGGGTAGATGGATAGGTGGATGGATGGAGGGATGGACAGATGGGTGGGCGAATGGATGGATGAGTGGATGGGAGGATGGGTGGGTGGACTGGTAGGTGGGTGGATGGAAGAGTGGATGGGTGGATGGATGGGTGGGTAGACTGATGGATGGATGTAAGGATGAGGTAGGTAGGGCTAATGGATAGATGGGCAAATGGATGCACGATGAGTAAGTAGACAGACAGATGGACAGTTGGGTGGATGAAAAGACAGATGACAGATCAGTAGATGAATGGACGATGAGCAGGTGGATGCATGGATGGATGGATGTGCCTTCTGTACAGGATGGGTCAGAATGGATGGTTGGAAGAAAGAAAAGGAAGAAACATAGCAGCATCTATTACTCATCTTTGTAAGAACACCAGAGTACTGTACAGATTCAAAAACAAGAAAGGTAAATCAAGAGAGCTTCTTGGAGGGGGCAGCCTTGAGACCACCGAGAGCTTCACACAGACTGGCTTGCCAGAGAGGTACTGATAGGGTGGCTGGACGCTGCGTTTCCACAGGAGCCTCTCAGAGTTTCGTCACGTCTTCCACCATATTAATGTTAGTTCATAAAGCTAATTTCCCGCACACACCTCCACTCCCAGCACCCCTATATCGTGCTCAAATCTATTTTGTATACACATAAAATATATTTATCAATATTGTTCATTTTTTCCGGGAATGAAATGCAAATTGCACTTCATACATAATGCATACATAATGCAAATTCCTTAATCCACACAAATCAAGTGGAAAGGGTCCTCCTTGGATGAATCCACTCGATTCTCTACACACTAAGAGAGCATCTGGGCCCCCTTCCCTGGGCGGGCTGCACCCACTGTCCCCCGGAGACTGTGGTGTCAAGGCCAGTTCAAGGACGATTTTTATTGCTGCGTTACTACCCAACCCAGTGTCTCCGGCAGTTTGCTGAGGAGCCTGATCCCTGATCCACTATAATTGAATAATCAATTGCCTCTTCCTTAATAACTGAATTTATTAAACGCAGAATATATACAGCTGATCATTCAAGGAACTAATTTGCAAGTCAGAGCTTTTGAGGGATTGTTTAAAGAGAAGATCTGGGTGTTTCATAAATCTGAGATGGCGGGAAGGACGGAGTAATAGCAAGACAGGGAAATAAATTTCCATGGTATGATTTGCATTCAATAAATACAGCCTCCTACCTTGGCTACGAAGGCCGCAGCAGACAAACAGTACATTTACTAACAAGGAAACACGGTCTGCCTATCTGGCAGGCTAAATGGGACACATTTATGATGTCTCGGTGCCCTGTGTCAGGTCCCTGGGACAGCCTTCTCTTCGTTCAAGGAGCCCCCAAGTCAGCAGCCTTCAGCTTCTCCAGGTGATCAAATGCCTGCCCTAAAATAATGTCAGGAAACAGCACACGACATATGCCACTTACACAGCACTAAGTGGACAGAACACAGGACAATGCCCAGCTGAACTTGCCACCCTCCACATACTGGGCACATGAGGGACATGAGCAGCTCGAGGAAGTGGGTCACTGTCCTGTAGACACTAGGGGTTCCCTGACCAAAACAATGCCGGGGTCCAGGTCTCCTCGTGGGGACCCCAAGGAAGTAGCACATTTCTCCTACAAAGGACCTGTCGAGTTTCTAACAGCCCCGTCAGGGGTCCAGCCTGCTGATCTGCAGTGGGCTGGGTGTCTATGTGCACAGAACTTCACTGCACTCCAGCCCAGGGACACGGCCAGCAACATGCATGTCTAGTACCCCCTCCTCCTCTGCTGCCCACAGGCCCCGACACGGTAATAGCCATATCTGAGCCTGCAGTAGGTACCACAAAGTCTCCACCGCCATACTCCAACTACTAACAAGCACCCCAGAGCCATAAACTAATGACAGCTCTGCCCAGTGGGTGACAGCGCATCTCCACGGCATTGTTGACGCCCATGACCACATGGCACTGGAAGGGGTGGCTGTCACCGATAGACATGTTAACAGGAAACACCATCAACAGTATGAACCGGGATGCAAGGTCCAAGCTCCAGGCGAGGGGCTCTGGAAGCAGCACTGTGAGGCCTGAGGCCAGCTGCTCAACTCCCTGGGCTTTAACTGCCTGTGCATGAAGAGTAGGAAACCTCGTGGGGCACTGGGGTTGGTTCGGCTGACGGTGAGTACCGGACCAATGTGAGCAGGTACTGTCATCCTTAAGCTTCTCACAACTACAGAGCAGACTCCCAGAAGCCAGGCAGCACATAGGTCCACCCAGCATGGGGCTCCAACATACCTGCTGTCACCTTTGGACCCGAACTCTGTTGTGAGTCTGGGCCAGGCATGGTGAGCATGTCCCTGCTCTTCCAAGACACAACCCCGGCTGTGACAATCCAGCCCCCACAGGGAGGACGTGCACACACAGAGAAGGGACATGTGGGGCAGAGGCCAAAACACAGAGACCCTAGATACCCCGGACAGAGTGCAGAGAGCGACGGAGCCAGTGCTCACTTTAGAACTTCAGGTCAAAGGAACAGCGGGGGTAAGGGGTGGGCTCTCAGTCCCTACCTGCCTCCCCACCCCATCAGTGCCATGTCCCTGGGGAGAGCTGCGCAGGCAGAGTCCCCACTAGGGCACCTCCTGCCTGAGGAGCTCACATGACGCTGTGGCTCCACTGTCCCAGCCCCACCTTGCTGTCCTGACCGTGACCACCGTGAGGACTACAGCCAAGTCTGCGGCAGCCCTAAAAGAACAGGTCTGTGTGAAGACTGGGCCAGGCCCTCAGGAAGAGACCACAGGGATGCCAGATCCTCATGCTCTGGTGTCATGATACAGCCCCACATGGACCTGGTCACCTGGATGGGGTGCAAGGCCACTCCTCAGTCCTCCCCACATGGCCCTCTTTGAGTGGAAGTCACTGTTATGGCCCATGCCTGGGGCAGGAGTTGTGTCGTCTTGTCCTTTCCTGAAGCAGAACATCCACCCACTGAGCCCTAAGTGAAGGACACCTCGCCCACAGTGATGAGGGACAGAGGCAGCTCTAGCCAAGGACATCACGCAGGTGCAGGTGCTGTTCTCATAAGCCAATGAATGCCTCAGTGTGACAACTGCCAGGTCTCAGAGGAACTGGAGAAGGCCAGAGCCCTCAGCCCTCCTGAACCCTGATGCCAGTGCCCCTCTCCCCTCCTGCATGCATCAAGCTGACCACACACCCCTAACATGGTCTGCTGGAAATACTCCAATGCCCTGATCACCCACGAAAGCAACCTCTGCCACCTGCTGCACCCCAGCACTGAAATTTCCTGCCAGGCTCCCCAGCCCCCTGTCCTGCTCCTGGCCATCCACACATTTTTGTGTCAGAGTTTGGGGTGTTCATGCTTTGCCTCCTCCAGATTCTGAGCTATAATCTGCTTATGATTCAACTCTAAACCCCCAGGATCTAGCAAGACTCTTTACAGTGGAGGTAGTCAGTGAATGAGTGGGTGAATGAATGAATACATGATGAATGGACGGCAGTGAGTAATGAATGAATGAAGGAAGGAATGAATGATATCCCCCACAGCTTCTAGCTCTTGCCAGGCTATAAACTACCATCCTCGGAAATAAATTTGCAAGGAGTTTTACTTGTCACTCATGGTGTTAGTATTTGATCTGGTTGTCAACATTTAACCCCCCACCATGACAAGAAGTGGAAAATCTGGGGGCCCAGGCCACAGTCCCTCAGGCCAATTGGAACAGCACCCTGCCCCAGGCACACACACAGTAGGGCTGCAGCCCCACCTTTTGTCCTGGGCTGGTCCCTGAGCCCCTGCAGCCCCCAGCTGGGCTCCCAGGAATCCAGGTAGTACAGAGTTAAAATCCAGAACCCTGCGCTCAGTGGGGAGAGGTCAGGCCGCACCCAAGAGCCCCTGGGGAAACAGACATGGCACCCAGCAAAGTGAGAGGGTTTCTCCATCTGTTCCCAAAGTCACCTCTCGATGCTACCAGGAGGCTCCTGGAAATCCCTGTCGCTGGTGGGCATAGAGATGGGGTCCAGGGGCCAGCACGCAGGGCCTCCCTGTGGCCTGTAGCTGGGCACATTATTGCTCCTGCCCCTTCAACCCCTTGGGTGTCCTGGCTGGGTGACAAATGTCAGGTCACTCCAGGTGTCATACACATGGTACTTAGAGATGTGAGGGTTGTGGGGACACTTATAGCCTTTGCTCTAAATAGCAAATACCTTTACTGTATCTTTCTCAGCATAAAAATGATGCACATTCAGTGGCGAAATTCATCCAACACAGGGACCCTTCTAAGCAGCTGGGGGTGAGGGGCTCCCACAGAACTGGCCCTAGAGTCCACTTGGCTGCTCTATGTCTGTGCACCCTGCCCCAACTCACCCACACTGTCCACACTCTGCTCCCCCACCCGAGAGTTTCCTATCACAGTCCCACTTAGCCCTGGTTCCAGGGCCCCCGGCCAGCTCCAGCCTTGCAGGTGACAAAGGCACACATATGCTGGGGTCCTGGCTCCTAAAGAGAAGGAAGGACTCCTCTGAGGGCAGGGCCAGGGAGAGCTTAGCACAGCTGGTGCCTGGACCAGCCCGTGAAGTGTGACTGCCTGAGCCTCTCCTTCCCTTGCCACTCCAGCCTGCTTTTGTCCCAGAATGCAGTGCTTAGCTCATATCATGGCTTCCCAGACTCCACTGCTCCAGGCATGTTCTGACCAATAGAACATGTGCTCCTGCTTCCTGGAGACACTGAAGTCCAAAGATGTGGCAGCCTTTTGTACATGTAAGGACAAAAGCCACAGCTTGAAGACACAGAGTGAGAGGTCAGAAGGCTGGGACAGAAGCCACGGCTCACTGCAGATACCTTTCAGTACGACTAACCAGTTAGACCACAGTGGCCAAGTATACCCACAGAAAGAGGCTGAGCACGACACCCAGCCTGATGGGTAGGAGACAGGTGGGAGCTCAAGAGGCCGAGGGATGGAGACACCTCTGGGGGAGACAGACAGGAGGGGATGGCACCTGGCTATGCTCTCTTCAGGAGCCCATCAAGGGCCCACACACATCAGCACGCTCACACAAAGAGGGAAGCTGGGCACAGGGAGAGTCCCGCAGCCATAGACATTTGACAAGTATCATGGCCCAGGTCACAGCCCAGCTTGCCTCAGTCTACACTATTTCCTTACCATGTCATTACGAATGTGCTGACTCAAGATGCCCCACCTCATATGAAGCCCTCTAAGACCTGAGTGGGTGACAATCAGTCCTGTCTACTGCACCCCACCCCCTACTGGAGCTCTGTGTGTTAATATTTTTTAATTTGTTCAATTCCTAATGAAATTTTAGGACAACCTCTCACTACCCCCATAACTCCCTTTCCTCGGCAGAGCCTAAAGAAAAGACACAAAGCTCAGAACACACTACTTGAGCCCCTGCATAGAACCGCATCTGAAGCCATCCTCCACCGCTGCAATTTTCTATATGCTCTCTCTGTCTTAAACTGAACTGAGCTTCTGTCACCTGTGAATGAAGGCAATCACCCTAAGACACCCATTTTACAGACCAGGAAACTGCGCCAGTGAGGTCAGTCTTGCCCACACTGCTCAGGCCGCAGACCGCTCCCTGGCAGCTGGCCCTCACCCACCAGCCTGCCTGCTCTGGCACAGGGCCTTGTTCTCCTACTTGGTGGGAGAGCAAAAGGCACCGTTCCCCACAGAACCACACCCACAGCTCCCAGCCCACCTGCGCCACTTTGTGCTAATGCTTCACACCCTCGGACACAGGCGCAACCCAGGGCCAAAGTCTGCCCTGTCTTGGACTCCCACGTGAAGGGCTGCGACATCTGCCTCCCGGCGGCAGCCCAAAGGAGAATATCAGGGACATTTGGGAGATAATTATTCCACAGGATCCAAAGATGTGTCTCGGGGACATAAATCTCGGGAGTCTCTATGGAAACGCACCAGCATGCATGTTGTTTTTATTAATGCTCTCAACGAAGTGTCCCTGGAATAAGCCGGCTCTCTAACACACCAGCGTGGCGCACGTTTCCCATTACAGGGATGGGGGCTTGGTAATTAGGGTGCAAGAGCAGAAAGGGGCCCCAGTGGTGGTCGCTGGGCAGAGTGGACCTTCCCCTCCCTCCTGAGTACATAGCCTACTGCTCAGGGAACGTGGGCGCAGTGTCACTCACGGATAGACCCAGCTCTTTCTGGAGAGGAGAAACTGGGTGCTCGTGTCTCTCATGCATGGCTCACACCCATTAGCACTGCAGAAGGGATAGCCCCGTGGTGCTGGCCTGTGGGGCTACAGAGTCCCCAGCCCCAGTCCCCACTGACCACATGCCAGCAGGGAGTGGCACCACACAGCTGCGCTCACTTCTGCCTCTGCATCTGAGGGTGTTTGTTACCCTGGCAGTACCTGGATATTCTGATTAATACAGACAGGGCGTCCCAGGCACCACTTCCAAACTGACTCCATCTAAACTCGAAGGTCTGCAGCCCTGGGACACAAATAAAGCAGCGAGGGCTCATCTCATCGAGGCATGTCTGCTCCTTCCAGGCAAGCTCCTGGGCCCCTCCCCAGAGTGAGGCCCTGCTCTGGCCCTGCCCAAGCCAGGCTTTGTCACCAAGACCGCACAGGGACACTTCACCTCTGCTCCAAAGGCGATTGACTGCGTGCTTTTGCAAAAGTCAGATTAAAGCACAAGGCCAGGAAAACTTACAGGGTAGAGACCTTCAAACGCAAACCATGCAAATCTTGTCCCAACCTCAGGAGAAAACCAGAAATAGCTCAAGCTGGGCACTAGCCAAGGTAACACTGCTGGTAACACTGACAGCCACTGCTGGTAACACTGACAGCCGCTGCCGGTTAGTAAGGGCTGTCCACAGCCGCGCCGCTTGGGGTGCTCGCTCTAGTCCTGACAAAGTCCATCACGGAAAGGTTGCATCCTCCTTATTCTGATGAGGAGCTGGAGGCCCAGAGAGGTCCAGGAGCTGGCCCAGGCCACCGGAGAGGACACACACCTGATGAGGCAGTTAGTTAGAACTCTGTGCTCTGCCATAGGAGCTCCATGGCCCGGACGCTGGTGCACACGCACATGGCATCACCCACGTACCATCCCTGCCAGCCCTCAGAGTCCCTATCATGGAATGGCCCTGTTTATAGCAAGGCCCAGGGCCAGGGGCTCCCATGGCATCCCCACATATGGCAGGCAGCTGGGCTGGCACTGGGTCAGGCTGGCACGGCTTCCAAAGAGCCCAAGCCCCCAGGCTGCTGGACAGACAGGCCCCCTCTCCCAGCTCCCTGCCCAGGCTATCCTCTCCTCAAGGAGCATGGAGGGGACTTTGACCCTGGTGCCAGGTGTCAGCCCTCCTAGGAAACCACTACAAGAGCTGCCAAAGCAGCTCAGCCCTCCGTGCTGGCCACACAGTCTTCTGTTTGTTGTCTGCCTGCCCGGCGGTACTGGAGGTCAAACTCAGGGCCTTCGATACAACCACATCCTATTCTTTATTTTTTATCTTGAGATAGGGGCTCACTAAATTGCCCAAGCTGGGTTTATATTTGAGATTCTCCTGCCTCAGTCTTTCAGTCAGCTGGGATTACAGGCACGTGCCATGCCTAACCCTTCCACCACCTTAATAGGTCCCTGGGCTCCTCTACAGTGTGGCAGGTGCCACCCATGGCTCATGGTTCATGTCCCTAAGGACAATGACTTTCCATCTCCCAGAGTACTCACAGCTCTGCCTCCTCCGACTGTTTTACAACTTCACTTACATTTGGCCCCGACAGCTAGAGTGCAGCAAGTGGCGAAGAAATGTTTTTCATTATATTTTAAAGGGATGTTTGGGTAGAAAAATTGCATTGTTTATTCATTCCAATAATTTTCTATTCCAAGTATTTCACTGAAAACCAGATAATGGATTTCATTACCCAGAAACATTAAAGCTTCCAATAAACAGAAAAAAAAAAAAAAAAACTTAAAGAAGAAAACGCGCATTCCCAGTGTGTAACCCTGAGGCTTTCCCGAATCACTGGCCACATCAGTGCTCAGCCCCATTGCCGCACCTGGGACTGGGGTTCAGGCAGCAGCCACTGATCCTGGGCTGGCACATCCGGGAGGGAGACTTCTGGGCCCTCACCTCATCCCTCCATGGGTCAGGAGGCGTCCACGCGGCCTCAGAACCCCGCAGCACAGAAGTCTCCCTCCCTCCCCAGCCTCCCAATGCTGCTTGATTCTCCCCACCACTGCCCTTTAGGCCCAAAACCCCAACCCCAGCCCTGGCAAGGGTGAGGGCTAGGTTCCCCTTAGCATTGGCCAGAGCTGCCCCAACAGCAGAATGGGAAGAGCCAGGTGGGTAGGTGGGGCCTGTGAATGCTGAAATCTACGAATCACAACAAGAACACAGCTTCCAGGAAAACAGACATCCGGGGTTCAGGATGACACAGGTGGGTACCCATAAGCCTGACCAGGAGGCCAGGCGCAGATGCCCAGGCTGCAGGCAAAAGAGTATTTGCTGTTATCTTCCACCCAGCTGAGACCCCATCAGGACTGGCCCAGGACAGAAGCCACGTGGTAAGGAGCTCCCAGTGGGCCTGCAAAGCCCCTGGAAACAGAGTTCTGGTCCTGCATGCCCAGAGATCCAACATGGTCCATTTCCCACGGAGCTGAGCTGAAAGGAGTCAGCAAGAAAAGGAGCTGGCCAAGTGTCCACAGAGCTGCGGGAGAGGGCCACCCAACAGGGTCCAGTAAGGGGCCAGGAGGCCACAGCACGGGGGTCCGGCACCCTGCAGGCTATGCCCTCCCCTCCCATCCATAACTCCTCTGCTAGCTCCTGCAGGACCGGGACCTACCCAAGGAACCACCAGTCCCTGGCAGAGGTCATAGCTCTGAGGCCACACCGAGATGCCGGCAGGAATTAGCTACAGTAAGAGTGACCAAGGCCCAGGAAGACAATAGGGTGCCATGGGTCACTGGACAGAAAGCACCCCTCCTAGAGGTCTTCCAACCTGAAAGAATTCACAGCCATGCGCGGGTCCAGCAAAACCTGACTGTGTACTTGATTTGGCCTGTGGGGGCCAGTGTGTGACCCCTAACTGTTGGGGAGAGCCCTGGCCTCAGGAGACCAAATAGAGCCTCCAGCTGGGAGTAAGGTGGGGAGGATTTGCTAATAGCCAGACCCCAAATTCATCCATTGCCAATTTTGCTTCCAATTTGCCTCCCACACCTGAGGGCAGACCCGACCCCAAACATCAGGGATACAGGAGGGCAGTGGCTCCCAACGGTGCTGCCATGAGAGGCTGGGCTTTGAGTTTGCCACATCTGGGATCTGTCACAGAGATGTCAGAAGATGAGTGTGACCATGGTGCTTTGCCTGGATGTGGGAAGCTTCAGGGGACAATACATGGTCCTGACCACAGCAGCCACTTGGAGAAGTACAGGATTCTGCCCTCCAGGGTGATGGCAGGATGACAGGGAGTCCAGCAGGCCCCACACAGAGTGTCACCCAGCACAGCAGGAGGTAGGACTGGACATGGGTTCCTCACGCTGCCCTGGCTCCTGCCCTTCTCCCAGGTGCATCTCCAAAACCAATCGAATGTCCTCCAGAGACAGAGCCCTCTCCTGGCCCCCAGGGACTCTGGTCCTCAGCCCACTGAGCTCAGGTGTCGCCCAGAGGCGGCACAAATGAACTCCAGATCAGGAGTGAGTAGCACAGTCCTCAGTGCACCAGGCCAGGGCACCTGTTGGCTTCGGGCTGCATCTTCCCAAGTGATGACAGGAAAAGGTCCCTCTGCAGGAAAGACCACCCTAGGAGAGCCCGGGCTCAGGAACCACTGGGATCTGGGCATCCTCAGACAGAGGACAGAGGATGGGGCTACAGTCACTGTAGGACTGCTTGAGCTCTTGAGGGCACAGAGGGTACCCTGGAAGACTCCAAGCTGAATCCCAGGCCCAGGACCAGCCCTGTGGCCGCTCCCTGGCCCCGAGTCTATAATACTGGTACTGGGATCAGAGCAGGGCCCTCTGGCCCCAGCAGCTCCTGGATCCTGGGTAACTAGGGCTCCTGGGCATCTGCACCCCCACGTGGGGCCTACCTAGGCCTCCATTAATATGACAGTGGTCATCAGTGGTTTCCAAAAGCAGAGGGGCCAGTGGCCAAGTGCAGCTGCGGTGGGGACAGTCAGAGTGTGCTGGGACCAAGGCTGGGTGGGACTCTGCTATCATTGGCTCTGTGGGTTCACACAATCCTTGCATGACAGGACAGAGCTGCAAGGGCCCAGGGAAGCAACAGGCACCGTGACAGCTGTCCACTTGCCACTCGGCTGAGCAACCAGGCAGCACCCAGTCTGTTGGCCATCACATGTGTCATTTACTGACACTGCCACCCACACCTTCACAGGGCCCTCACCTGTGAAGGTTCCCTAGCGGGGACAGTGGCCTCATCCTTAAACCATGGGCTGTAACCCAGGTCTGCACCTAGCCAAGGGCCCACCTATCACTGCACTCCTGTTACCTGCCCCATACCACACCAGCTCTGGGGACCCAGGGAAGAGGAAATACTAAGACAGGATGACAGCCCGCGCTCACCCTCATCTGGGTCAAGGCTCCCTACGCACACTGGCCTTGCCTGACAGTAACAATACTCTTCACATTTGACAGATCAGAAAACTGAAGCTCAGGGAGGCCACAGTGGCCATGACTGTGGTGAAAGTCACCAGAGTCCACAGCTCCAGTTACTTCAGAGGCAAAGGAAGACAGGCCACATTAACCAATCTGTTCTGCAACAATGATCCCACTGCAGTCCTGTAAAGGGGTCCCGGCCACGCAGAGCAGTGCTGACAATAATGACATCTGTATCCCCAGAGCCAAGCCCTTGCCCACCACCCCAGGCAGGACCGGAAGTGACTATGCCTCGCTCTCTAACAAGGTGGCCGGACTGCAGGACCCAGCAGTGACTGGGCTGGAAGTTGCTTCTGGCTCCTGCAGAATTCCAGAGCACAGCCTGGACCCTCTGGCCCTCACTTGTAGGCCCTACCGCTGGGCTCTCGGGTGGACCAAGAGAGCCTGTGCTGTCCACCCCCAGCCATAGCTATTGGCCCTGTGCTCCTTGGCCCAGGCCTGCAGCCACGGGGTTCCCATGGCTGCTGCTTCCCCTCCTCCCCCATTTCCCACCCAGCCAGCCAAGCAGGGATGAGGGCACCCTGCCTTAGTGCCCAGTCCTGCTGCCCTGCATACTAAAGCCTCCAAGCTCCCAACACAACACCCCATGGGTAGCCTGTTTGGCTGCCATTGCTGCTCCTAACTGCCCTAAGGGATTCCCCCTAACTGTGAGGAATGTGGGGGGTAGGCGGGGAAGCACACAGGGGGTCAGGGACTCAGAACCAGGGGTGCAGGGCTGAGGCCTAGCCCTGTACCACCTACTACCAGCCCCTCATCAAGTATGACATGGTACATGCAGGCTGAGGGGCCCCAAAGACAACCAGAAAGGGAATGTCTCACCTTGGTGAGTCTCCTTCCCTGTGCCCGAGAATCAGTAGCTCCCTTTCCTGCTCCAAAGGGGAAACTGAGGTAGCAGGTGCAGTGGGGAGAGGCTCTGCAGAAGGGGGAATGATTCCACACCATAAAGGGCCATGAGTTCAGACTTGGGCCCTCACAGTCCACCCCAGTTCCCACCAGAAACCTGATCTTGGGTGAAGACAGCTTCTCACCCTGAAGACAGGTACAGGCCTGAGCCCTGGGCTCTGCTGCCTGGATGCTGACCCAGCAGGGTGCCTGTCCCGTGGACGGAGCTCATGCGCAGTGGGATCTGAGAACCTGAGGTGTAGGAGGGCACACACACCTTGACTGATGGGACAGACACACCCCACAGCAGCCGGTCCTTGACGGCCTTGGAGCTCCTGCTCTGGTCTCAGACTCCATCCACCCCTGCACTTCCTCCCATGTCTCCCGAGTGGACTCAGCTGTATCCATGAGTCCACTGAGCCCTAGCCTTACGGTCTAGGAGAATCATCAAGCCTTGTAGGACTGGGAACCCTGACACGGGAAAACCATACCCCTTGGTCTGAACTTCTCTCCTCCAGGGTGGCTGAGCAGCGAGGACAAGGCCTAGGCTTAGTCCTGCCATTTCCATAGTTCCAAGAGCAGGCTCCCTATCGGCAGGACTGGGACTTTCCCACAATGACCACATGTACAGCCCAGAGTAAGGGTTCACAGGGGAACTTAAGATGTCCCCAGGTAAAGAAAGACTCCCCAGGAAAAAGTCAAATGCTCTACTGGGGACTCGTCTTCTGGAAATACGGCCACAAGTGCTCCCCTCCTGCTGCGGGCTCTGGGGCCTCCCACCTGGCCAGCACTGGCTCAGTGAGTCACCCTGCTGACCGTGGGTGACAAGAGACATAATACAGGTCCTGCTCACTGGGCATGCATGACAAGGCATATCTATAGCTAACTCCAGTACAAGACCAACCAAACAGTAGCTTAGATCCTGGGGACAAAGGCAGAGGAATCTGGAGAGTATAGGGGCTGGGGAAAGATTCACCCAAGAGCAGGCATTGGCACCAGGTATGGAAGTGGGTACGGGCTCCAAGGCATGATGGAGATGGAAAGTCTCCCAGAAAGACAATAGCAGGCGGCTGGGCCAGGTGAGAGGAGGGAACAGGTAAGGTGAGGCACGTGGAGGGTGCCCGTGGGTCTGAAGATTCGTGGGTCCAGTTCAGGAGCATACAGTTCTCCCTCGAGAACTAGGTGGGCAGAGGGCCCGGTGGAACCAACACGACAGGAGGGCAGACTGGGTGGGTGAAAGGGACCGATGGCATAGCCCACAAGAGACATCACAGCATGACCATGACCTGCGGGTCCCTGACATCCAGCTGTGCCTGGCTGTGGTCCAAGATGTCGCTCACTCTGCCTGCTGTCTGTGGGCACTGGCAGAGGGCATACTTAGAGTGGTCAGGCAGACAGTGGTGTGAGAAACATCCAGAACTTAGTGACAAGGAAGACAAAGCTAAGGCCTAGGGGGTGGGGTAAAGACGGGGAATGGTGCCCATTGCCCCCAGTTTGAGCACCCTCAGGACATCTCCTGCACTTTCTTCTGTTTCCCGTGACAATTTGTGCACCAGCTGGATAGAGAGGGGCAATGTGGTATGTTCACCAATACAGCTGTGCACTGTTACAGAATGCAACCTGGAAGAGCTGCTCAGGAAATAGTCACTGAATGGAAGCTGAATGAAGAGGGCAGATAGGAATCAGCTCCTTTTTCCCACTCAGGATGAAGACAAGAAGTTGACAGTGACCCATCCAGGACTGCAGAAGAGACTTGGGGTAGACCAGATGTCCCTTCCAGCTATCAGAGGTAGATTGAGCTACAGATATTATAGGTATAAATATGAGAAGCACAGCTAAGTTTGGGCCTAATATGAACAACTGTTAATTTTTAGCATGAGTATGTCCTGTATAATATTTGGATTTGAATTTCAAATAAACAACAAATCATTTTTAGTATACATCCCATGTGATGTTTGAAGTTCAAACAGTGAATAATTTCTTAGTGTAGAACTGTCCCTTGGTAATATTGGGATGTACTTATTCTTTTTTTTAGGTTTTTTGAGACAGGGTCTCGCTTGTGGCTCAGGCTGGCCCTGAGCTCAGCCTCCAACTCACATCACATCACAGCAATCCTCCTGCCTCTGCCTCCCGAGTGCTGGGATTACAGGCGTGAGCCACCACGCCTGGCACTGTGGTATGTGGTACTGGTTGCTGCTGGGCATGAGTCTCCATGCCCAGTATGGTATGTGGTTACCGGGGATCGAACCTGGGTGCTTGCGCTTGCAAGACAGGCGCTGGAACCACTGAGCTAACTCCCCGGCCCCGGGATGTACCTATTCTAAAAAAAAAAAATCTGTTGTTTATCTGAAACTCAAACTATACTGAGCTTCTTGTACTTTGTTTAGAAACTGCAACTGAGGGTCAGGTTGAATAAAAACTGTGCATTGTTATTATCAGGTACTGTTGCAGAGTCACTCCACAAATAGCAGCTCAGGGTGAGTCCTCCAACTGCTATTGCCACTGTACCCCTTGCTTTCTCCTCTCGAGAAGGTGCATCTTTAGGAACGCTTTCCGGTGCCAGGCATGGAACCTAGGGCCTCACACATGCTAGGCAAGTGCTCCCTACTGAGGGACTCTCCCAGCACACAGCTTCAGGGTTGCAACAGGACCCAGCACAGAACCGCAAACGCTCCTTCAGAAGTCAGCCCTCATGTCACCAACGTGACCCAGGCCCAGAGCAAGAACAGGTCGTGAGGCTTCAGCATGCCACCCAGTGGTCGACATCACCTGGTGCCAACCTCCAGGATAAGGGAGGGGCCCTCAGCAGCACCCAACAATCACTCCTACGCACCAGCTCCCGCCTTGGGCTGCCTAGCACACCAGAGTCCATCTTTCATTCCAACTGACACCGGACGCACTGCAAATATCCAGCAAGTCCCAGGTTCCCAGGAAGGGATCTCCAGGCAGACATTTTTGCAGAGTGAAACTTGGTTACAGCAGCATGTGGAGGGCGCTGTGTTTCCCTCCTCCCTCCAGAGCCAGTGACTCACTCCCTGTCAGCGCCCAGTGCTCAGGTCACCAGGGAGGCTCCTCTGTTGCAGGAACCTCACACATAGCAGCTAACGCCATCCATGGCACCGTGCTGCTTTCTCCTCGTGGACACAGCGTCGGAACCTCAGCCCATGGCATCAGCTCTGACCCATCCCATGCTTCAAAGGGCTGAGTGAAATGGCCACAGCCCACTCCACACCATAACTGGGTCCTGCGGCACCCACCCACCCATCCCAACCGCACACAAGGGGGCCACAGTACAGGTCAGATGTCACCAGGCTCGGTCCTCCTGGAGAAAGGGGTGCCTTCCCTGCTCAGATTCCTTTAGGAGTCCAGGTGAGGCGGTGCCAGCTGGGCCTCACCCTCTTTGACAAATTCCTGAGCTTTTATCTTCAAAGTCAAAGAAATCAAAGAGTTGTTTCTTCTCTCTTTTATTCCCTTCCCTAACATCCCAAAGGGCAAAAGGGGTCTTGTCAGAACTTCTCAGCCAGAATCTCTGCTTTCTGATTCACAGGAAAGATCAGCACACAAAGGCTTCGAGCCCAGACAGCTGCACGTGGTACTCCCCTCCCGTCGTGGAAGGCGGTTTACACCTCCACATCTGTCCTTGGAGACTCCCCTCCTGACCCCAGGTACACAGTCAGCGCCCAGGGAAGGCACGCCAACAGCTATGGCCACAGCCCACCCAGTCCCTCATGACCGTACACAGAAATGCAAAGCTGCCTCCCTGTCTCCGTGCACCCCTGAGAGTGATGAACAGAAGCCCCTTTATACTGATGGCAGCACACTGGGTACAAAGAGAAGGTCCAGAAGCCATGTATATTACTATCCAGCACGCTGGGAGGCTGAAGCCTACCCTGAGCAATGTAGAAACTTAGTGAGACTCTATCTCAAAATATAGCATTTTTTAAAATAAAAGAGAAGTAATGGAGATATAGCTGAGTGCAAGGGCTGAGTCAAGTAGTTGACTGTTACAGCTTGAATGTAGCTGTCCCCCAAAGTCTCATGCAGTCATAGGTGGGGCTTTTTCAAAGGAGGCTAGAACTAGTGTGTAATGCTGGGATTAAGGGTGAGTGATTACTAAACCAGTCCCCTGATTGGCTTGGCACCATCCTAATCCCAATAGTCAGGATACAATATAAGAGACAGAAAGGGGCTTGCCTTATTTGTTGCTTGGTCACTTCTGCTCTTTGCTGCTTGCCATGAACTGTGTCTCCTCTGCAATGCCCCCTGATCCCCCTCTGCCATGCAGCCCAGCCTTGGAGCCAGCCAATTATGAACTTCAGCCTCTACACACTGTAAGCCAAATAAATCTTCTTCCTCCTTTAACTCTGAGTGTTGGGTTTTTTGTCTCAGCAATGAGAACAGTAACTAAGACATGGATGAAATAAAATGTAGGCCTCTAATGAGCAGGGGAAGCAGCACAGATGCAGCAGGAGCTGCTGCCTAGGTCAGAGCCATTGCCCTGCTGCCTGTGGAACTCAACAACAACTGGTTTCAGCTTCCAAACAACGGAGCCAGAGCAGGCTTCCCTCTGGGCTGCAGAGGTGAAGTGTAGGCTCATCACTTGGATGGGCCTCAGAAGGGGCCTCAGAGACAACTCATGCAGCCCCAGTAGGGAGAAGCCTCTGGGCAGGAGAAGCCTCACCTCAGAGAGGTGCTGGGTGGGTAGAGTCAAAACACAGAACTAAGTACCCTGGGTCCCTCGGTTCAAATCCAGATGCTGCCCAGGTCACAGGCACACTCCTCACCCTGTCACTGACTAACAGCACAAACACCAGCGCTGGCCTAAACCTAACTTCCAGCCATACCCTCCCAGGTCCACGCACACCAGGATACACACACAGGGATGCACCTCCTGTAGCCTGAGAGCAACCTAGCTGTCCCGTGCCCACAGCGCCCTCATGTGGCCTCTATGGCTTCCTGGCAGGCCTGAACTCCTTAAAAACAGCAGGGGCCACAGATCTCTTTTTTTCTTTTGCAGTACTGAAGAAGGAACCCAAAGCCTCCACGGTGAGCTACTTCTTCAGATCTTTCATATTTTTTATTTTGAGACAGGGTCTCATTAAGTTGCTAAATTGCCCAACCAGTATTCAACCTCCCACACTACTAGAATTATAGCTATGCACCACCATTCCCAGCTTCTGTATCTTTAAAGAAAAAAGGATTGGCTCAGCCTGCGCTTGGTTTTACACACAGCCAAGAACATTACCAGCACACCTCGCACCCAGGGACCCCTTACTTACACCCACACCTGGGCTCCCTCCTCTCCACAGACTCTTCTAATTAAATCTAATTAAGCCTGGTTTTTCTTAAGCCCCAGCATCCAAAATTAATAAAATCATTTATTCTGTTGAGTATGTCTGGTTCATTGTAGTAATTTCATTTTTCCCTTGCAAAGGCAACTTTTTCCATTCATCACACAAGTTACACAGAATTTTGTCTTTCTGCTGCTAGGGCATTTCTTGCGGGACATGTGTCACTGTCTCCTGGGACCCCTGCCCCCAACCCACCATAGTCTTCTGAACTCTGGAACATCCAGCTCCCCACTTTCATGCACCAAGCCTCTGTCTCACAATAGAACAGAAAATGCATGGGCGTGGGGGGATGGATCGCGGAGCACAGCCTAATGACATCCACTAACCCCCAGACGGGCACCTCCAGGAGTGAGAATTCCAATCTCCCAACTGCTGTGTCCACTCTCCTCCCTCCGGTTCCCATGACACCGGTGCAACACCTGGCCCATAGTATGTTCTCAATAAAATTAACTGACACATGCCATAGCGGAAGCCCCAAAGCTGGAGTGAGCCTCCTCCTGGGAGCCAGCGCATCTCTTCTAGAAAGAGTGGCTCAGGGATGTGCCTGCACAGCCACTCAGAGCATGGAGCCTTTTCCTAATCAGGAGATAAAATGGCTTAACCAGAAGCTCCATGGACCCAAGCGTGGTGGGGCTTTGTGGAGAGGCCATCTATTTTTATTGCAATCAATTTCCTTCGAGTTGAATTCACTAAAGAGGATGAAAATCACCCGTGTTATCTGCTGCTCCTCAGAAACTTCACATTTCTATTTCTGTTCCCGGCTGGACTCGAGCCCCAAACACCTCCTTTGCCTCTGCCAGGAACTAAAAATAGCCACCCAGGACTGCACAGAGGCAGCACAATGCAGAGGGCGAACAGACCAGGTTTGGCCTCTGCTGGTTTCCGGCTCCGTCCCAGCCCCTCGACCCAGGCCTCACTCAGCTGGCTCTCCCAGGATTTATGCCGGTGTGTGTGCCCTACAGGGCCCGGCGGGCCTCACACACTGCCCCCAGGCACCTGCACCTGTCTGAGTTGAACCACAGCACCTACAGTGATGAGTTTCCTACAACTCCAGCCAGAGGCTCAGCTCTGCATCTGCTGTGCCCCATCTCACCTGTGTGCCACCACATGCTGGCCACAGTGGACACAGAGGGTACAGATTGGCTCAGGTGGCACCATTGTCCCAGTCCTAGCCAGGACCATGGCCTCTCTTGGCTCTAGCTGGCTGTTCACTGGCCCCCTCCCAAGAAATCTGTCCCCCGTGGCCAGAAGCAAGGTTGCCTGCAGAAATGCCAGGAAGGCACAGGCCTCAAGGAGGAGGGGACAGGTCTGGTCCTTGGTGGGATCTTGGGCAAGGTCAGCTCTGGGAAGGAGAACTCAGTTTCTCCACGTCCAGCTGGGGATACATCACATGGGCTGGATGCGGGACATCACCAGGCAAGCGTTCTCTACCCAGGAAGGAGGTCCCTCCCTCCCTGACTTGAAGCCAAACCCTAGGAAGATCCAGAGGTGAGATCGCAGGACACAGCTAGGGCAGAGAGGGAGCCACACAAGTTTCTGCCACATAACCCAGGCTCAGTTGTAGGTTACAGGGACCCTGTGCCTGACTCACTCCTGCCCTGCCTGGCCTGAGGCCGCTGATGTCCCCTCCATCCCCTCCATGACCTTCAAGCCAGCAAACTCCAACTCCTCCTCCAGGCCCTCCTCAGCTTCCCAGCCCAGAGCAGCTACTGCCCCTGAGCATGTCTCCTGGCCTGTGGCTGCTGTGGACAGATGGCACCAGGGGCAGAGCCTGGGAGCCCTGCACCAGGCAGCAGGAAAAGGTGGCAAACGACCAGACGTGTGCAAAGCTCCTACTGCATACCTGGCACTGTGAAAGGCAGACACAGGACACTGCCCAGGAGGCTGAGGGATAGATCACAGGGACTATAGCTAGGTGATCACCCAGAGCCCCCAACCAGGTCACTAGGCAAGACAGCATCCCTGGGAGCCCTCAGCCGGGGCCCCTGACAGCACAGGCAGGACCCTAACACTGTTTTCTGTCGTGAGGAAGCCACCAGCTATACTGACAGTGCTGTCATCTTCCAGAGCACTCTGTGCTTCCTTTCTGTCCCAGCAAACAAGCTGGCTGGGACGGAGGGCGGAAATCTGTGTGCCCAGCAGCTCACACATGGGCCATCCACCCCTGCAGGGGCACAGGGATGCATACTGGGTATTTGGTCCTTACCCTCCCAGTTCCAGGGCAGCATACTCCTGTCCCGGTTCCAACACGTGCCCAAACCATGGCCAGCCACCTCCTGCAGTCACCTGGGGACAACTTCACCCACACCTGTCCACAGCCAGCCACCTTCACCAGGAAGGCAGTAGTTCTACAGATGGGCAGCAAAGTCAGACTCCTGGTGACTAAAGTGACTGTCACAGACAAAGTTGCTCAGAGCAATTGGCAGCATCCCTATGGACAGAGCTCATCCAGGCAGCCCAGCCATAAGCCTGTGCCAGCCCCACTGCACCCGAGCCTACTGTATAAGCCTGAACAGAGGCCCGGGCTCATGCAGCCCTGCCCTCATAGCCCTGCCATGATGCAGAACAGAGGAAGGGCGGGCGTGCACACAGTGCTGCACACACCCGCTGAAGCGGCAGCAGCTGGTGTGGGCGGGAGCGCCCTACATGGTGCAGGGCCTAGCGCCATGGGCTCGAATTGAAATGTCGGAGCTGAGCAGAGTCTAAAGGTCATGGACCACGAAGCTTGGCAGGGAAGCAAATTAAGAGCTCGGGACCAGAACCCTGGGGGGCCACAGAAATGATGAAAAGAATAAATCCGCCACCCCTGGCTGCCCAGGCGGTGACATAATGAGGCTGCACGCCGAGTCTTGCTCGCTAACTAGCACTCAGCAGTGTCCAAGCAGCAGGCTGTGAGGCAGCCCCCATCTGGAAGGTCTCAAGAGGAGCCTGGGGCCCAGACCCCAGCAGCCTCCCTAAGCAAAGGAGGTAGCAGCACCAGCCTGTGTCCTCTCCTCCCAGCCACCAGCTGGCTTCCCTATCCTCTTGTCCCATCAGTCTTGTTGGAACTCAGCCCCACAGGCCTCCCAAGGTGCACTGCCCCAGCTCCCCCAGTTCTGTGGTGCAGCCCAGGACCATGCAGGACAGGAATCTGCACCTTCCTCTCCAGTGGCCACCCAGATGGGTGAGTGGATGGATGGATAGACAGACAGATGGACATATGGACAGACGGGTGGGTGGGTGGGTGGATGAATGAATGGGTGGGTGGATGAATGAATGGGTGGGTGGGTGGGTGGATGGATGGGTAGAATGAGATGACAGATGGATGAGAGGACAGAGAGATGGACAAATAGAGGGATAGCAGGATAAATAGATGCACAGATGGGTGGATGGATGGATGTACAGATAGGATAAATGCATGGATGGTTGAATAAATGGATGGATGGGTGCATGGATGGATGGATGGATGGTAAGTAGTATAACTAGCTGTAGTACAACTAGCTTAATTTTATATGTTAACTGGGTCATAGACTACCCAGTTATTCTGTCCAACATTATTTTAGGTCAATAGTGGTGAACTTTTTAGAGGCAAGTGCTCAAACTGCAACTCAAAAGTCAATTATTTATCGCAAAGTGCCTTCTTGCAAAGTGCCAACACTTCAATTAAACCTGAACGCTGAGGTTTTAGTTTAGAAAAAACAACTAATACATTAACCTCTTTTGTCTTAAAAGAAAAATAACATGTGTGCCCTAGGTTGGCCACCACCGCTCCAGGTGTTTCTGTGAGTGTTTTCGATGAGATTAACAGGCAAACCATAGGCTGAGTAAAACAAACTGCCCTCGTAACAGGACTCACTCAATCAGGTAAATCCAGGACTGAAGAAAAGGATCGCTCGCCTCCAGCGAGGAAACTGCAGGCAGCTTTGAGACTGGACCACCAGCTTTCCCCGGTTCTGCCACTCTGGACTCCACCTGGCCCAGAGCCACACAGATGCAACACCCTCCAGCCCTCTCCAGCCTCCGCGATTCTGCAGCTCCATGTAATAAATGTTTTCACAAGCACATAGGGAGACACACGTGTAACTGTGTGTTATGTGTGTCTGTCTCCCACTGGCCCTGTTCCTACAGGAGCTGACTGACGTTCTGTCTCCACACTGAGATGTCACAGACTGGGCCATGAGACAGCATGGCCTTGGCAGAAGTCAGACCTTTCTCAGACTGTCAGAGAGCAGTTGCTCTCTGTCCTGGAGATGAGTCAGGAACCAAGCCAGGGTGGGCCTAGCAGCCTGACAGGTGCCTATAGTCCTACTGGACAGACATTCAGGCCACCGCCCCCGTCATTCCAAGTGCCAATCCAAGAGTGGACACATACGAGCTGGGTGACCTTGTGCAAGTCACTTAACCTCTCTGTGCCTTGGCTCTGCCCCCTACAACGGGGAACAGGAAGAGTTTGCCTCACCTATTGTGTGAATTCGAATCAATTCACTCTTGCAAGGCTCTAACACAAAGCCTGGTGCCAGAGCCTTTTGCATCGGGGAGCAAGAGTGGAGAAGACCCTCCACTCTGCCAGGCTCCTTGTCACCCCTACATCTCAGGCCCATCCTACCCTTGGTGTCCCCAAGTCCAATCTTCCTTCACACTACATTCTGATCAAAAGATCAGATCCAGAGGTGCCAAAAGGGCTCAGAGCCCCCCCTCCACTGCTTAGAGAATCCATCCTGCTTCCAGAAAGCCTACAGGTAGAGACCTGGTTCTGTCTGAGTCCCAGGGAATCTGCCAGGCCACATGGAGCCCAGCCCGGCCACACAACCATGCCCTCCTGCACCCACCGACCTACCATGCCCATCAGACAACATTCCACTCTTCTTACTTGCAGGGCAAAGTGAGTTTATACTGGCAAAGTGGGGAGCCCCTTGGAGGATGCCCCACACCCTCCCTCCCTCCAGCCCTCCATCCACAAGATGCCACAGCCCTGGGATCATGGGCATAGGGTGCACGTGTGTCCAGAGGGCCACTGGACATGGCAGTGGCTAGCAGAGGTGATAATGCCCTGTGATGGGGACACTCACAGGCCCAGGTCAGGCTCTGAGCCCTGGAGTGTGGAAGGAAGGTGCCCACTAACCTGCACCCAGAAAACCACACATGCAGGCACACAGTCAGAGGCTCAGCACATAATGAAAGCCTTAATGAGTCAGGGATTCCTGGGTTTCTCTTTTAATCCTTCAATAAAACACTGGCACAGACACAGGCATGGGGGTGGGGAGTGAGAGCCGCAGCCTCGTGATCACAAAGCCCCTCCAGGCAGCTTTCTGCTTCCTGATAGATGGCCTCTAAGAAGAGTTGGTCTCTGAAGACTGTGTCCCCCAGAGCAGATGCCCTGCAGCGATCTTGCCCACAGGAACCCAGGCAGCCACCGGCAATGGCAGCTGCCTCCGTACCCCCAGCCCTGCAGACCCCAAGAGGACCACTCAGCCCCTGGTGTCCCCAAGGAGACGCCTCAGCCAACCTGTAGGAGCTGGCCCAAACTTACCACCTTCACTCATCAGCCCCCAAAACCCCACCCAAGAGCCAGAGGAGCCTGAGGCTCTACGTGGAGCCCACCTGCTCCCACCAAGCTGGGGCTCTGGGTACACAGTGGCACGGGGGCTCTCTCCTCAGGCCAGAACCTAGAGTACATGACATTCATGACTCAGGACCTAAGGATGTCCTTCCACCAAATCTGTCCTACAGAACCATCTGTTATGTGGTAAAGAGTCATTTCCCAGGATACTGATTTGTTTAATGCCTGTCAACACAACCATGTATAACTTTTAAAATTAGCATCATTCCAAGGACACAGGAGTAGGAGGACAAAAAATGACACCTGTCACTACAAAGGACTTCACCAGTGTGGGCAAAGGTATTCAATCCTTTAGAGGGACGAAGCTTCCAGGGCTCGTCTCCACACAGGGTCATGGATGGGAGTGTCCCGAAGGCAGGCGTCAGTGTATCTGCACCACTGGGGTTTCCTCTCTCCCAGAACTTCCTTCCTGCAAGGACTCTGGGCCCCATCTGGGCAAGAGTCTGGTTTCCTGCTGTTCGGTTGGGTGTTGGTTTTCAATGAAGCACCCAGCTTGAGGGCCCGGGAGGGCAGGGATGCTGGCATCTGGGGCCCAGTGGGACTGCAGCAGAGCAGCACTCATTCCACTGCCCAGCAGGGGCCAAGTGGAGATTGAAGAAGCATCATGGGTACAGCAACATCACTGTCCTGTCACTGCCTGCAGCCCGCCCTGCCCCTCAGCTCCAGCTACACTTGACTATGGGACTGCGATCCCATCACTACCCCAGTAACACACCTGGGAAAGGTGCGGGGTCCCGGGGCTGTGAGCACATCCGGGAACCACCCAGCCTCCTCAGATCTAAGCAGCTGCTCCTACTTCCTGTCTCTGTAGATGTTGCTATCTATTCTGGACTTCTTGTGTGGACAGAATCAAACATGTGGCCTTTTGTGACTGGCTTCTTTCACTGACATGATTTCCAAGTTCACCTGTATTGCAGGGGGTATTAACTCACCTTTTCATGACCAAGCAATATTACCCCATCTTCAAAGACCACACTGAGGTCATCTGTCTGCGGCCACATATGTGGGCTGTTTTCACTCTCTGGCTCTTAAAATGAGGCGGACGTCTCTATGCAAGTTCACCATGAATCAGCCTTCCAGTTCTCTGGGATCCTACCTCAGAGAAGGCTGCTGGGTCACACGACCTGCCCTTCTTCCAGACACACTGCATTCCTGCCCATCACAGGCCTGAGCCACCCGACCAGCCCAGCCCCACAGGTCACTCCTTCCACAGCACGAACACCAGCTGAGTTCACCCCTGCTATCAAGACTCATAACTCTCTCCACAGCAACACAAGCTCCAGGAGAGCAGGCAAGGGTCTCCCACCCCAGCCATAGACCAGAAAGCATGTGTATGAGTTCATTTAACTCTCCGAGCCTCGGTGGAGGCTTCCTGCTCCGGGAGGCCCCTGACCCTTCTGCATAAGCTGTCCCTGCTGCTGCTGCCCCTGCTCTCAGACCACAGGATGTTTTTTTTTTTTTTCTTTTCTGTTCTGTTCTGTTTCATTTTGTTGTTGTTTTGTTTTGTTTGTTCGTTTGTTTTGAGATGGGGTCTCGCTTTGTAGTTTAGGCTGGCCCTGAGCTCAGCCTCAAATTCACAGCAATCCTCCTGCCTCTGCCTTCCAAGTGCTGGGATTACAAGTGTGGGCCACCACACCCGGCACTGTAGTATGTGATACTGATTGCTGCTGGGCGTGAGTCTCCATGCCCAGTAACCAGTGGCTGTGCACAGGTCAGGGACATGGGTAACTGTCACCTGCCCTCATGGCACCCCAGTACCCTCACCCCTGGGACAGAAGGGCAGAGCAGGGGAGCCCACTACAAAGAAAGCAGCCCTGGGGTTCCCCTGTCCCCAAGTGGACACCTGCTGCCCACTCACTCTGCAGAGGCTGGGCCACCCCCAACCCCTGGCCCCTATGGGATGAGTCCACTCTGTCTTTCCAAACCCCAGCAGAAGCAGGAGACGCTTGAGTTTGGTCCCAACCCATCAGCAGCATCCACACAACAGTGGTTTTCAATTGGGAACAAAAGCCAGAACAGGTGACAAATTTACCCACCAGAACTTGGAACACGTGGTCCCCGCAGGGACACATGGTCCCCGCAGGGCTTTGGCCAGCTCTGTGAACAGGAAGGACAACTCAGTGTGCTGAGTAACGGGGCGGCTCTGAGGGCGGCTCTGAGGTAGCTCAGCATTCACTGATGTTGTAATTGTGATTTATTAAGCAGCAGCAGATTATCCCAGCTTCGGCCCACACACAAATCATCGGAGCATTACTCTGTTTAGAAAAATCATTGTTTCTCTAAGAAAACCGGTGTGGTGGCTGCTTGATGAATCATTTATTTTCTGGAATGGTTTGGATACACCCTGGCAGCGAGGTGCAGGGAAATCTCACACCCAGCCAGCTGCTCGACCCTCTTCGAGCCCAGGGCAACGTGCAGGCTCATACTAGGGAGAAGCCTGGGGGCTGGGAGAGGAGCCGCAGGGACCTGGCCCAGAGACCTGCACACAACAGCCGGAGACTGGGCCGGGCCTGACAGCGCTGGCCAGATCCCTGAGCCAGGAAGCAGCCCTTCCCCCGCCTGCATCAGGCGGCCCACCTAACTGAGCCCTGAAACGGCTGGGGAAACTGGTCACTCTGGCGACCATAACTTAGGAGCTATTTACAAGCTCTTTGGGAATTTTCCATTTAATGTTTTAGGGCCCTGGGTGACCGCAGTTAAATGAAGCCGTAGAAAGCAGAGCCTCAGGAAAAGAATTTGATGAATAAGGAAGGAAGAAGCAAAGAGGAATGAGGAGGATCCCCCTCTGGAGAGGAGACACCAGGGCGTGCATCCAGGAAAGGCGACCACCAGACAGGGTCTAAGGTAGGAGGGGCCAATCGCTCTAAGAAGGAGGCACAACAGGGTGCTAGGAATGGAGGCAGGGAGGACGCGGCCCACGGAGAGTTTAGGTTTCTTTTACTTTTTTCCTTTTCTTTTTTTTAAGTTTTAGTTTTTTTTAGATAGGGTCCCACTTTGTACTTCAGGCTGGCCCTGAACTCACTATGTTGCCAGGTAAGCCTTAAACTCATGGCAATCCTCCTGTCTCTGCCTCCGAAGTGCTGAGATTACAGGCGTGAGCCACCACACACAGTATCTTTTTTTGAGACAGGGTCTCACTAAGTCCTTAAGTTTCCCAGGCTGGGTTGGGGTGAACTTCCATCTTCCTGCCTCAGCCTCCTGGAGTGCTGGTATTACAGGAATGTGCCCCCATGGAGAGCTTGGATTTCACCTCAGCACACTCCAAAAGCTACAGCAAGAAGCTTCCAGGTACAAACTCAAGGCACTATGAACCTGGTAGAGGTGGCTCTCAGGACGCTCCTAACACGGGATTAAGGTCACCTTCCTTTTCCTCAAACTCCCATTGATCTGAAGATTTCAAAGTGCTCACAGGGCTGGAAGCAGCCTTTTGTCAAACATGAAGAAGGTATCAACTCACGAGTAAATTCCTCCATCTGTGTTTCCATCCCCTACACCAAGTAGAGAGAAAACGAAGAGGCATTATGTTTAACAAGGGATAATTTTTAATGTGTTTAATCTCTCAAGAGAGGAATGGTATCAGTGGGTAGCAGTCAATATCTATAATTAATATCTATGAAAGTTGCACCCAAGGTAAAAAGAAAAAACTTCCAAAGCTAGAAATCCTTGTTTGATTCCTAGGTCATTAACAGTCTGGTCTCCACTAGGGTAAAAATAGGCTTCTACCTGAAAGTAATTTCCTCTCGGTCCCAAGGCCACTGACTCCGGGCCGAGGGGGAAGTGGTTGGGCCCATTCTTGGGGTGCTGATAGGAAGAGAAGCTGGAAGAGTGCCAGGGAAACGGGTGTGACTGAGCACAGAGCCGTGGGGTCGGGCTTCCACCCACTGTGAGCACCACACTTGTACTCCGCCAAGAGCATGGGCTCACGGGCCACCAGGGGACAGAGCTGTCTCCAGAGGACCTCCACACACAGGCGCAGGGGCCCCGTCCCAGGCCCCAGGGCCCCGTCCGCCCAGTGTCCCTCACGCCCTCCAAAGCCAGCCCTGCACTCAGGCTCCTGAGGCTGAGGTCCCGCCCTGGAGACCTTACATCAGCTCCTTTCTACCCTTTCTACAATGGTTGGTGTTCTTCCCTCTCTTCCTTTCTGGGCTCTCCTCTTGCACCCACATCCAGCCAAGCAAGAGTAACCGGAGGGCCCAGCCCCCACCTGGGCACCAGGGGTGCTGTGTGGACATCTGATATCTGACAAGCATGGAGCCTCATGTCACCAGCCTGTGAACTACCCTGGGAACCTAGAAGCAGACCCTAGCTGCAGCTGGGCAGGAGGATGGCAGGGGCCTTAAAAACAACCTTCCCCGCTGGACACTGGCTCATGCCAGTCATCCCAGCACTCTGGGAGGCCGGAGCAGGAGGAATGCAAGTTTGATCTCAGTGTGACCAACTAACTGAGTGACTTAGTGAGACCCTATCTCAAAATAAAAAGATAATAAAAGGGCTGGGGAGGTAGCTCAGTGCAAACCCCAGGTTCTACCTTCCCATTGTTTACCTGCAGCTCAACCACTCTCTCTTCCATACAGGATGGGTGCTGAGTCCACAGTGTCTCAGAGACAAGGTACAAACGGGCCCTGAGGACTGCACAGGGCAGTGTCCAGGAAAGCAGGGCACAGGCAGATGCTAGCGTCTCCAGCATGGGGATACAGGAGAAGAGGAACAGGGAGGCCAGGGGCCTGAATGAAATGGATGGACACTGAGGCAGCCCCAGAAGCAGGGACATAACTAAATCAGCAGAGGAGGCTGAGGCAGGGGGAGGCAGTGTGGCCCAGATAGAGGATCGGATTGCTCCTGGGTGGGCTGCGAACCCCTGACAGGACTTCAGCCAAGCACAGGGTACAATCCTGGCCCTGCAGCACCTGCAGTGTGGGCAAGAGAACACACAGGAATCACAGCCCCTGACCCTGCAGCCCAGGGTGCCCATGCCTGGCCCCAGGCCCTAAGTCACCTCCCGGGGGCTCTGCAGGCATGAGTGAGGACCTTGAGACAGGAGGTCACCTGGGAGTTGATGGAACCGGTGTCATGACAAGGGCCTCACCAGAAGGAGGTAGAAGTCAGGGTCAGAGACACCAGCTGAGGGACACAGGGCTTCTGGGTTGGCAGAGCCTCTCTGCCCCTCGCGCTTCCAGAGGAACAGCCCCAGGACAGACATCAGACTTCTGGCATTCGAGTCTGGGAGGGTCAACTCGCACTGTTTGATTGATTGACTCACAGATGCATTTTTGTGATACCGGGCCTGACACCCAGGGCCTGCACACTGCACCACATCCTCAGCCTCCTTGGCTTTTATTCAGTCAGGTGCTCCTTGTTACATTGCACAGGAGGGGCTGCCACACAGAAGCGAGTGCACCCTCTCAGAGGAGGCATGCTGGCCTTCCCTCACTTCTACTCTCTGACAAGGCAGAGCTGGAGCCACCCCCATGCCCTCCTCTGACGCTGAGTCCGGCCAGAGCCAGACCCTCTCTGGCCCAGCCAGCCTCACCGCTGCAGCCCTGCCTCCTGAACAGCCTCAGCTCCGCACTGACCTCACTCACCGCAGGGCAGAGACTAGACACACTGGAATGTGCTGCCTCAGCAAGGGGTGAGCCTCCCGCTGCTGGAGGAATCCCAGTGGACACAGCGATCTCGGAGACCCCAGGAATTCTGAGAACCCGTGAGTCGCCCACACCCTCGGTGCCCACATGGCATTTGCTGAATGAATTTCTGAGAGCCTCCTGCCTTCCTGCTGTCCTCTGGCAAGTGGAGCCGTGGGCAGAGGCTGGCTTCCTCCTTGGAAGACAAGAGGAGCCCATCTGGGCTTCACCTCCACTCCCACACTCCTGTCAGTGCAGGCTGCCTGAGGCTCTCAGGCACCCAAACAAACCCGCCCAGCACGAGGCGGAGAGCAGCCCGCTCTCTGCAGGTTCAGGCGGGTGCCCAGGAGCCAGCACTGGGGACAGTAGGTCCCGAGCACGGCCGGCAAAGTGTGCCCTCCACCTCCCAGCCCTCCCTGCCACAGTTTCCTCCCCATGCATGAGGTGGCCTCACCACCCACGCTCCCAGATCTCACAGGGGGTGCAGGGGCCAGGCACCTCTCTGCTCCAGAGCCAGGTGATCACATAGTCACTGCCCAGGTGCAAAAGACACATTGGCCTCATGTCCTGGCCACGTGACCCACAGGGAACCCAAAGAGCACAGGTCCTCGTAGAGACACCAGAGTCAGTGGCCTCTGCCACGGGACAGGCTCTGAGCGCCTCTCATAGGCCCTAATCCTTGTGGAGCCCCAGATGGAGAGGCTTCCTGAGAAAAAAGGACGAACAGAGAAGCAGAGAGCTGCAAGGCAGACAGCAGGACAGAGCCCCTGGAGCCAGCCATGCCTGAAGCCAGAGCCCTGGACATTCCAGATCAGTACATTTATGTCATGAATTCCACTTTCTCACTTAGGCCAGTTGGGCCTGGTTTTTGTGATGTGTGCCCAAGAACCTTGCTTACCACACTGCTTTTTGCGCACAGCATTGTGGGAGATGTTTAGGGAAAACAGGAAATAGGAACATGTACCCCACCCTCGAGTAACCCAAATCTTCACTGGGAAGATCTGGCCCATCAGCCAGGCATCTGCAGTGTGCAAAGCAGACTGGTATTGCTAGTGAGAGACCTGGGAGTCAGACAAAGCCTCCATGCCGCCCCTGGCCCTTCTGTGCTCGGCACAGACCCTTTCTGTGCATGGTCATTCTTCCCAGGGTCACTGCTGTGTGGAGAGAAGCCTAGAAAGCAGCTCCGGAGACTCAGGCCACTGAGGGGGACCCGTCCACACTGAAGCCTGGGAACATTCCTGAGGGAATTAAGCAGAAACTGACACCACGATAATATTCATGATCTACTTTCACTACTAGAAAAAAATTTCCATTCTGTTTTCTTCCAGATGGAGAGAGAATGAAAGGGATTAAGGTTTAAGGGATTAGGGCCGAGTCTGGGGCCTTGAACCTCACCCCTTCATCTCATAGCACCCCAGCTGGTCACAAGCTTTTCTCTCTGTGGCCCATGGGGGTGTGCACATGCTGATGTGACTTCATACCGCGGCGAATGTGACACAGCAGGCAGCAGAACCACCACTTGTCCCCTGGCTCTGCTCCTAGACCTTCCCATTCCCACCCTCTGCACTGCCACATCCCTGGCCTCAGCCCTGGATGCTTCTGCGACCCTCCCTCCTCTCCTTTCCTGGTCTTCTGTCCCTAGAAACTTCCAGAACTCTCTAGGCAGGACCTAAACTCAAAGTCAGACTTTATTGCTGTAAAAAAAAAATATATATATATATATATATATATATATATATATATATATATATTTATATATATGAATGCGTATTCTTGCACTGGGCAATTTGTGGCTGTAACGAAGCTCTACCACAAACACTGGAGCCCTGGGGGGTGGCAGGTACCAGCCCACCCACCTGGGCCCCAGGTCACATCAACCTGTCACCCCCATGGGCTCAGGAACAGCTGCTGAGGGCCCACAGGTAACAGGTGCTCTGCACCCAGCCTGCCGGCATCCCCTTCATGGCCATGCCCACCTTCCACGTGGGTGCCACCTGTCCCCACTTTGTGAGCCTCTGCTCAGAGGTCATGCAGTCAGCCCAGGCACCGTCTGGCCACCTGTGAGTCCTGGCAAACCTGCGAAGGTCAAGAGCAGGGACACAGGTCTTTGGCAGGCAGTGGAAGTGGACAGGTGGACACCAGGACAGCTGGGGCAGGCCCTCCAGCCATTCCTGCATCACCCTCATCGCCCCGGAGACACATCTCCCCCTTCAGTGACCCTGCTTCATCTGGGCCGTGTCACCTGCACCTGGCAGAGGGCCCAGCCCAGAGCCACAGACCAGCACTTCAAGTGAATCAGCCACCCAGAAGCCATCTTGGGACGCATCTGGGCCACAGTCAGATTCCAGCCGAATCCTTAACATCAACACACACCATGCATCATGGACCTCACCCCAGGTGAGCTCAGGGACCAAGAAAACCAGGTTTGAACTCAGAAGATCCCATAGTGGGTTATGGTCACAGGCAGCTCTCTGCAGGGTCAACTAAAGCCCCAGGACAGGGGTGAGCCGAAGACAGGCAGTTTATGCCCCCTAAGGATCCGGTGCCAGGCAGAGGGACCTTCACCCCAAAGGTTGCCATGCTGTCCCTGCCTGGGTGGCCGCCAGGTTCCAGGGAGCACGAAGGACACAAGAGTGCTCGGTTGGTCTGGAGCCTGTGAGTCGACATAGGCACGAGGCTCACCAAGTGAGCAACGCTGTGGGAGAGGACGGGTGCAGGGCTAGGCAGCTCTGAGCAACAAGCAGGAGAGGCCCAGTAAGGAGGGCCAGGGCCTGGCCAGAAGCCAGAGGCCTCTTGCAAGCAAGGGCTGTGAATCTTCATTTGCACCAGTACAAGACGCCCTGTACTGCCCCCACCCCATCCCACGGGGCCCCCTCCCTGCAACACTACCCATGCCACCAGTAGATCCTCTGATTCTCCACTTGGCAAGCCTAGAACAAGCCGGCACACAGTGGGTCTGCAGTTCAGAGCTACAGTGGAAAAGCTGCCCCCTTGGCAGTCCTGCCAAGGCCCCACCCCTATCATGCCCCAATGCCCCAAAAGGAGTGCCTACCGTGAGCCATCTAGAAACATGATGTGGGAAGCAGGAATTCCAGTGTCCTGGAGACGTGGGGCAGGGTCCTTCCTCCCGACAAACCACAAGGGTGGACAGCGGCCAGCTCGCATCATCCCAACTCAGAAGTCAGGGGCTGGGACGGGTGCCCAGGCCAGCGAGGGAGGCTGCCAGGGCCAAGAGCGATGACAGGAAGGGGATCCCGGAGAAGTCAGCACCGAACGCCAGCCTCAGAGTCCCTGGGCTCAGGTTTCCTGGTCACTGCCCAGACCTCTGCTCAGCCTCGGGCCAGACGGAAAAATTCCGAGCGCTCCTAAGAGGGAGCAGTCCAGGCAACCACACACCAGGAAACTCGTGAAAACCGGATGTCAGCGAGAAAGACGCTCTTCAAAGGTGGACTCAGAGATGAATGTTTCATGAAGCACTCTGGGCTCTACTTTGCTCCAGCAAACCACTCAGGAAATAGAAGGAAAGTGAAACCATAGCAAAGTTTCTTTAAGAAAAAGGGTAAGAACCAGGCATGGTGGGGCAGTGCTTGTCATCCCAGCACTCCAGGAAGCCGAGGTGGGAGAATCACAAGTTCAAACGCAATTTGGACAACTTAGAGACTTAGTGAGACTCTCACTCACAATAAAAAGTAAGGGGCCAGGGATATAGCTCAGTGGTTCCAGAGCCTGTCTTGCAAGCACAAGGGCCTGGGTTCGATTCCCCAGTAACCACATACCATACTGGGCGTGGAGACTCACCTCAGCAGCAACAAGTACCACATACCACAGTGCCGGGTGTGGTGGCTCATGCCTGTAATCCCAGCAATCGGGAGGCAGAGGCAGGAGGATTGCTGTGATGTGAGTTTGAGGCTGAGCTCAGGGCCAGCCTGAACTACAAAGCGAGACCCTGTCTCCAAAAAAAAACCCTCAAAATAAAAAGTAAAAAAAGAGCTGGAAATGTGGCTCAGTGTAAAGGCCCTGAGTTCAACCCCCAGTGTCAGAAAAAAGGAAGCAACTAGGAAAGGAAAGAAGGAAAGAGGGAAGCAGGAAGGGAGAGGAGAGGGAGGGAGGCAGAGAGAAAGAAGACCGGGAGTGGGGGGTGGAAATACGGATTCCTGAGAACTGTGTATTCTGCCCCTCCCAGAACCTCAGCAGATGAGGAAACTGAGACCCAGGAGGGGCAGAGAGGTCACCTCACATCAATAGTCATTGAGCCGCTGCTTGAGTCACCACCTGATGCAGCTGACTTTCCTGCCACAGTGGACAGCGCGTCCTCACATTTCAGCAGAGTCCTGGGCAGACTGGGCCAAGCTCCGAGAGCCCCCACGTGGTCCACCGGCTCCGGCCGAGGGTGGGCAGGCAGGGTGAGGGTTCCCAGGGGAGGCAGCAACTGTCCCAGCCACAGCCTTCAAGACTGGCACCATTTCAGCCTTTTCAAAGGCAGCACAATGATTGGTGGACAGAGAACGAAGGCAGCCACAGCACACATGAAGGGCATGTGGGGGCTCCCTCAAGAGGGCTCGCGCCCCAGCATCGGAAACAGGTCATTCTTCTGGGCTGGCCCAGAGGAAATGCCCTGGATGTAGGTGTGGGATGAGTGTAGCAGAGAAAGGCACTCCCCAGGCTCTTTCCCGGGCCCCCTGGGAAGCTCCTCTGAAGGCCCTGCCCACACAGTTCACTAGGTTCCTTTTGTTGCAAGCTGGGCAAAGCTGTCCCTTGGGGTTTTGTTTTGCTCAGCTTTTTGTAAGCAAGATGGCGCTGAGAACAAGGGTGCTATTTAAATGCCCCGACTTAATTTTGAGACTGGGGTTTTTTCACTGGCTCGACCCTGGCTCCAGGCCGACCCCCCAGAGGAAACAGAAGCTGTGGCCTGCTCTGCCCCCAACGAGCACTCTTTCTCCATCATTGAGGGGAGGAAGCCAATGTTCCCTCCCCCAGCACTCCCTTCTCTGTGGAGACATCACAGTCTACTACACAGTGCTCTGAGAGCTTCCAAGGTACAGACAGAAGGGCCCTCTCCAGGGCCCCCAGACTGCAGAGGAAAGAGGGTCCTCTGTGCTCCAATGACCACCCCTTCCCGAGCCCACACCCCAGGGGGCTGCTGGAGGCTGGGGCAGGTGCAGGTTGGAGACATGAGGATGCTGTGGGTGAGAAAGGGATTATTCTGACTTCCCTGCCCTCTCTGGTCCTATGGACACGCCTGCCTCACAGCACCACCTACAAGTGGCCTCTGCACCATCACCAGCTCCACCACAGTCAGGCGCTCCTTTCCGGGGCAAGGTGGCCACAAGTCACACCGGTCATCAGCCCCTGACTTGTCACCAACAGCAACCACGGTCATGTCTCGGGCAGAGCATAACTGCAGATCTCAAAACATGGGTTCATCACAACTTCCAAACAATGGCATCCTCCCACCTGCTGCTGACTCCCATCAGCCTTATCAAGGAATTAGTTTTAATGTTTTGGTAACTTCACTGCCAAAGACTTGGTTCCCTTTGAACTTCCACATTTTACTTTATTTTTATAATCACAAAATTCCACCTTCAAAGAGAGCCCCTTGGGCGTCTCCAGATGTGAGGTGGGTGGAGTCAGCGGTGTAGAGAGAGCCAGGAGCCCCGGTGCCAGGTGGGCCATGAACCCCAAGTGAATCAGGGGCCCCCCAGTTCCTAACTCTGAGCTGGGCACACAACAGTGACCTCAAATCCCAGATGGACAGTTATCTGGATGTCAGGAGTCAAAAGCCTCCACTCAACCATCCAGTGATACATCAGAAAATAAACGGGGATGGGGTTAAGCAGTGTTGATGGAATAAATTGAGAAAAACATAGGGGTTTTACTGAGTGCTTTATTTTTATGGGGTGGAAATTGAATTACTTAACTGGTCAGTGAGGTAGACAGTAGGGAAAAGGGTGGAAAAGCGGGGAGGAGGAGAATTGGGGTTGAACTGGAATTGCAAACCCAGCCCAAGGAAATCTCCCTCTCCTCTTCCAGCCTATTTCTTTTTTTTTTTTTAATCTTTATTGGTACATTAAATATATACATCATGATTGCACTCCATAATGGGGATTTGTACCAGTATAAGACACAACTTAATTCTCATTTTTTCCCATAGCCCTACCCACCCTACCACCCCCCCATATACATAAAATTTGTTTCCTTACTTTTTTGTTACAATCTCAACATTCCAGCCTATTTCTGACACCCCAATTTCTAGGGATGTGACTTCCTGGGCTCAAAGGGACACCGACAGCTTTACAGCACACATGCAAAGTCCAAGGTCATCAGGATAAATAGAAGCAAACTGCCCCAGGTGACAGCCATGCCACTGCGCCCTTCCCGGGCACTGTCCCCTTTAACTCTGTGACTATATCTCTTGCACAGCCAAGAGCACTGGATCCTCAGGATGGTGGCCATCCAAACAGACAGAACTCCAGGCAGACACAGAGTGACCAGTGCTGCAGCTCAAAGTTTGGGCTCAGACCCCAAGAGAAGCACAAAACGACCACATGACTCAGCAAGGCTCTGTCTGGGTATAAACTCAGAGAACGGCCACCAGGAACGCCAGGGATGACTGCACAAATCATGACAGCAAAGAGCAGAAAGAGCTATGCGGCCATCACAGCTGAGCGGACAGACAGACAGAATGGGGGCACCCACACAGTGGGGCTCGTCCAGGCTCAGAGGGAAGGAAATTCTGGCACGTGCTGCAGTGTGGATGCCGTGGGGGCAAGAGACAAAGGAAACACACCAGCCCCGAAAGGACAGTGACTGTGGGATTCCACTCCCAGGGGGTCCCAAAACTGATGACACTGGAGGCAGTCAGGGGCATGGTGAGTGCCAGGCTGGGCAAGAGCTGGGTACAATGGGGACAGCCTTTCTGTTTTACCAGATGAAAAGAGTTCTGGAGATGGGTGACGGCGATAGCCACACAGAAGTCTAAGGTCCCCAACGCTGAATGCCAAATGTTAAAATGGCTCCGATAAAGCAAGGGGTGGTGACGTACACCTGTCACCTCAGCACTCTGGAGTCTTCTGCCTCACAATTGAGGTCAGTCCGATCTATATCATGAGACCATGCCTCAAAAAACCAAAAGAGTTACAGTGTCAAGTTGATATTATTTCTGTTTTACCACTATGTAAATATGGATAATGGAAAAAAATAGAAGTATTTCCTACATTAGACAGAAAGAAAAAAAAAAGAGCTTGGGCTCAGGGGTGAAGAAATTCCCATTGCATTCGGGCCCTGTCATCTGGGGCTGGGGCAGATCCCCACCCCAAGGTGCTCTCTAAAATGAATTCCGTCAGTGTCTACCTGAAAGCGTCCAGGACAAGATGAGGTGACTCGGGTGGCGCGCTTGATGCAGCGTCGGGCTGGGAAGGAGGCTGTGATTATTCATTTCATTTTGAATGGGGAGCGCGATGTAAGTAATGAGATATTAAGATGAGGCCCAGCGACTCTGGCAGGGCGGAAGCTCCTGGGCTCCGCTCCTCTGCCCTCCTCTGCCCAGGAGATGGTATCTCCCCCTGGATGCATTGACAAACATCAATGCAGGAGAGCTCACAAGGGGCTCTTTCCTTCTGCATCAGCACTGATCTAAACAGAAGCCACACACTCAGCCTGGACCTTTTCTTACTTTAATTTGAACTTAATTTATCTCTGCGCATCAGGAAATGGCGCCCACAAGAACTGTGCCCCCTTTGAGCCACGGCAAGCACCACATTGCAGCAAATTATCTGCTTTTGCAAGAAAATTACCAAGGAAGGAAAGAGTGCTGTTATTTTAAGATCTCTGAGCTGGTGTGAGGAGAAACTAATTAAATGATTGCAATTTTCTGTGCAAATACAGTAACTGACTGCTACAGAAATGCAAAATAAGAAGGAACTTTTCCACCTCAAAAGAACACTGGAGCTTTCATTTTTTTATTTCTAGTTTTCCAGTGAGAACTCTTGCTCAAGTATTCCTATTAAATGTTTAAAATGATAAATGACACTTAATTGGAATAAAGATGACAAGGCTCTGTGCAGCTGGAGAAGGGTCCCCGAGTCCTGGGGCTCCATGCTGGCCGCTCCTGGCTGGGGAACTGAGACCAGGTCCCTGTTACAACCTGGCAGAGCAGGTCCATGCGGTCTGCACCATGGGGACCTGCATGTATGTGGAGCGGTGCACAGGGCCATGCCCCAGTGCCCACGGCTTTTACTGCGGATCCCAGCCCAAGAGCAGGGTGAGCCCCTCAGGGATTTCCACAGCTAGAGAGTTTGTGGATGGATCCAGACAGGAGCCTGCACTCTTGGGAGACCTGAGCCCTGGAGGCCAGAGCCCAGGTCCCCACACTCAGCTCCCAGGACAGGAAGAAGCTGGCCCAGCACCAGGCTGCAGTGATGTCAGGACAAAGGGCGTGGGTAAAAACCTAGAAGTACTAGGGACCCTCACGAGTTGCAACCAGCCTGACATATGAACAGGATTACAATGAACTTTTAGTTTTAACTTACTACTACAGTCTTGAGTTACAGCCCAAATACTGGCTGCTTGGGCTTCCAGATAGTCTCAGCTGTAGATTTAACCCTTAGAGAGCTCTGGAAGGAACATGACAGCATCCTCTCCTATGAGGGCCAGTGTGTCTGTAAGGACACAGATCTGCTTGTCTATAGGAGACTCTGAAGGCTGTGCAGAGGATCCAGAGCCTTCAGCTCATACCTAGAGTTACAGCCAACCCTCGAGAACAAATTGAGTTCATAAGTCAAGGGTCCACTGTAACTGGGTCTTAGAGTTCAGAAAAGGCAGAGCCCAGCGGAAGGCCATGGGCAGGCTCCAGGAAGCTCCTTCCTCCTGCAAATAAGCGACTCCAACTCTGCCCTCCCTGGAGCTTCTGAATCTTGAAGGGCGTGCGCAGAACCAGGCTAATTTACAACCTCTTTAAAGCCCTCTCAGGAACCTTCCACAGCCACAAATTAAATAGCCCTTTTATTAATGTAAAAGTGGATTTACAAAATGTGTTCTGAAACTTTATTCGCAAGGCTGTCTCTACACTTTCCAGCCCAACTTTTCAGTGGAGGGACAAGCCCCTCCCTGCTCTGAGATCACCAGGCCTTTGAGTCCTACACTCAGGAACCAGAGCACCTCCTCCCAGAAGTCTGATGAGATTTCCCACAGCAGATTGACAACACAGGTGCTCCGCGATGGAGCCCTGCTCCAAGGCAGCATTTCAGCAGGGCAAGGATCTAGCTTGACAGAGCTCCACATGTAAGAGGTGTTCAATAGATAACGGGCTGCAAAGGCCACTGAGCTGGTTCTTGAGCTAGCTGCTAGAAGGAGGAAGACCAAAGTGATATTCACAGTCTTGAAAAACATTAAAAAAAAAACATGAAGAAGGACCCGCTCCCCCAACTAACATGCCTGGGCATGATCCATGTTTGACAGACTCAAAAGAGGCACAGAGAGGTTCTGTCTTCACCCAAGAGCAACCAGCAGGCCCAGAGGAAACCCACCAGGTGCACTTGTGACCACACTGAAGCCCTTGCCTCCAAGCCTGCCTCCCTCAGTGTTCACGCAGGTCTCCATGACAAAATATAGACAACTGCACATCAGGTCAATAGTGACCTTGGAGATTACCTGGCACTGGCACTTGTCTTACAGACAAGGAAACCGAGGCTAAGAAAGCAAGTACAACAAGCACATGGTGGTCAGAAAGATGGAAGGGAGCTGGCCTTTCCCGGAGGAGACAGCCTGGGGGAGCTCCACTCTGGTGAAGGGTGGCAGGAGGGGCAGAAGCTGGAGCGGGCACTATGGAGGGATGGGGAGGGGTCCATGGGCCCTGACAGCCCAGGTTCCTCCACTAAATCAACAGTTCCCTGCCAAGACCTGGAGCACAGACGCCAGGCTCCTTTCAGCACTTCTGGCCCACAGGCTCAGTGTCCCCTCCTAGAGAGCGCAGGCCCAGCACCCTGGCAGCCCCACGTGGGGACTGCAGGTCAGTGACCAGGCCCAGCCCAGCTCCCAACCCACCCTCGCTCCCCTACAACACCCTCCTGGCCTGCACTCTGGACCCTGTGCTCCAGGCCAGGTCTTGGCAAGGCGAAGACTTTCTTTTTTTGAGAGAGAGTCTTCTTTTTGTAGTTCAGGCTGGTCCTGAGCTCAACCTTGACCTCACAGCAATCCTACTGCCTCTGCCTCCCGAGTGTTGGGATTACAGGTGTGAGCAACCACACCTGGCCTTGTCGTATGTGGTACTGATTGTTGGTGGGAGTGATCTCCATGCCCAGCATTGTTGTTTTACGTGGTTACCAGGGATCGAACCTGGGCTCTTGCACTTGTAAGGCAGGTGACAGAACCACTGAGTTAAATCTCCGGCCCTTTTTTTTGAGACAGGGCTTCACTTTGTAGTTCAGGAGCTCACCATGTAGCCCAGGGCAAGCTCAAACTCGAGGCAATCATCCTGCCTCTACCTCCTGAATACTGGGATTACAGGCATGAGCCACCACGCCCGGCCACGGTATGTGGTATTAATTGCTGGTGGGTGTGAGTCTCCATGCCCAGCATTGTTGTATGTGGTTACCAGGGATCGAACCTGGGCTCTTGCACTTGCAAGACAGGTGCCAGAACCACTGAGCTAAATTCCCAGCCCTAGGGCTGAGACTTTCAATGCAGCCAGACACTGCCAGGGGCTCAGAGCCCTGGAGAAGTAGGGCAAGAGCAACCTCCAGGGAAGGCCCCGATTCAACGTGCACACACTGGTGGAGTCAGCCCCAGCAGTCCTCTCACCTCAGAAACTCCCGCCACTCCCCACCCTCACCTCCCACTTCCCCACCTTCTCTGGTGGCCCCTGCTCAGCTGTGCTGACTCCCTCCCCCAACTGAGCCCACATTTCCCCCACTCCCTGCACAAGTTGCAAGAACCCTGGCTCTCGGCTCTGGGTTGCGAGAAAAGAACCCACACCTAGGGCCACAATCCCTCCTCAACCACCCCTAATGAGCAAGGAATTAACACTGGAAATCTCTGCCAAGTGGCCCTGGCACCCTCCCAGCCCAGGGCCTCCTGGAGCCCCACAGAACTTCTGGGAAGTAGCTGGTGTCTAAGGGAAGCCACTCAGAGGCTTCTACAGGGACACAAATGCCCTCACTCCTCCAAAGGACCCCAGCCACAGTGACATCTCACCCCACAGTCACTCTGAGTTGCATAGGGCCAACTCAGCCTGGCACAAGCCTTAGCCTCAAGCATGACCCAGACCTCCCTGGCTCTGTCTGTGTCCTGTCCCACAGCACACAATAAGCTGCCTCATCATCCTCCTCCAGACAGCAGGCCTAGGGTCCCACCGGGTTTGCGCACTGAAATCCAGTTCCTGACAGCGAGTATGACAGGTGCTCAGCACGTGCCCTGACCTCTGTCTGCCTCTGTCTGTCAGTTCTGGTGGCCACTGGACACCTTGATGGCAGCTGAGAGGTGGACAAGCACTTCATCAGGACATGCATGCCACCCATGCCTGACCTGTGAGCCAGACGTCACTCCAGTCCAGCCTCTACCCCTCACAGCGCTGGGGACCACCCTGCAGAGGCCTGGATTCCAAAGAGCAGGCAGTTTCACGCCCTGAAAGGGGAGACCCAGAGCCCTGCGGCCACCAAGCCCCCACTGCGTGAGCCCACAGCCATCAGTGCCAGCTGCAGCTCTGCCCTGTCACTGAGGTTGGTCTCCACATGCTGGGGGTCAACCTGGGTCCCTGAAGCCCAGCCCTGTCCAAAAGTAAGAGGCCGGCAGGGCAGCAGCGGCCACCAACTGTCTGTCCTCACCTGGGACTGCCTCACTGTCCCTCCACAGGCCCTCACAGCCTTGGCCAGGCCTCAGTGCCCTCTCTGAGCTCCTGCCCACCCAGACTTGGGTCCCAGCACTTAGCACGAATCTGCACCACTGATCCTGAGCCTTCACCCTCCCTTCCCCAGGGGTGGATGCTGAAAGCCCCCCACTCCCAGAGCCAGAAGGGGCAGTGCCAGCCACAAACAGGCAAGCTGGCTTGGAAGCGTCATGCTCAGACCCACTACCCCCATAAGCCACAGGGCTTTTCTGCACCACAGTCGGACCCACCCAGGCTGATTCCACCCACTCGTCCCACTGCTTCCCATGCACGACACGTTTGTGTCTCCACATACCTGCACCCGACTCCTGCGCCCGGGCTGCCTCCCACTGCTCCTCCTCTGGCAGGGCTCATCCCACCACCATGCATCCCCCTCACAATGTCTTCGGGCAGTGCCGAGGCCACCCCTCCCATGCAGCCTTCCCTGACATCCCCACAGGTGTCATCGGGAAGGTGACACCTGGCTCCCCTATCCTGCCATTCCTGTCCACTGCCTCCCCTCACTGGGCTACTCTGAGCTCCACCAGGCTAAGCTTAGGGTTGCAAAGGTAAGTAAGTCCCTCTTTCTGCTCTGAGAGGCTGAGTTGTGTCCCTCTCTCCCCAGAAGCACCCAAATGTTGAAGCCCTAAGCCCAGCACCTTCGAATTGGCTGTATGTGGAGGTAGGGCCTTTGAACGGGTAATAAGTTAAAATAAGGTCACACGGTGGGGATTTCACCTTCATGTTCTTAAAAGAAGTGGAGAGCACACAGTACACGCAGAGGGATGAACGTGTGAGGATGGGGAGGGGGAAGAGCCAGCATGCAAACCAGGCAAGCTGGTTGGTTCCCGTGACCTACGGCCTCTATGCACACAGCGGTTCAGGCCACCAGCCTTGGTCCTTTGTCACGGCAACCCCGGTAACCAGCGCACCTGCTCTCCAGGAACCTGGCATCAAGCAAGTGTGAGGGCCACCTCCCACAGAGGCTCACTACAGGCTCACTCTCTCCGGGCAGAGAACACACACAAAGCAGAGGTGTATCAGAACCTCGGAGACAGCGCGTTTCTGCTCAGAAGGCTCCACAGGCAGCTCCCCTCCACCACTGCTGGGCAGATGTGGGAACCATGGAGGACCAGGAGAAAGCAGAGAAAGGTGCCAGTGTGCCCAGGAGCAGTGGCAGGGGCAGCTTCAGCTTCAGGACAATCACTGTCGAGGCAAAACAGTGCACTGAACTTGGAAGTTCAAGGAAAGGTGCATCACGTGCTATGCTTGGAGTTAGCGTCACCCAGCACATGCTTCCCAGAACCACTGTGCCTGGGTCAGGAAGCACGCTTCCCACCAGGGTAACATGAAACCACAACCCAGAGGCAAAGACCAGCGCTTTGGAATATTTATCCACCTTCAAATAACACCGCTGCCTTACGGAAACACAAGCCCGGAGCCGTCTGTGCACAGCGCGATCTGGGCCCATAAAACAGTAATGCGGTTGGTTTCAATGAAACATTAATTTCCCATATAACAATTTTTTTCCACAGCTAAATGGCAGACAGAGAGGCAGTGTTTGAACTTCCAAGCCAGTCTCCTTCCGCGTCTCCATGGGAGCCGGAAGAATCAAGCCACTGCAAGGAGGACTCACATATGTTCACAGAGCTGCCTGGACGGGGACATCTCCAAAACAGCTTGCATCCTACCACCCCTCTTCACAGGATCCTCAAAACACCCTTTGCAAAACTACCTTCCTCAAATACTTTAAAAAAAAAAAATACTGAAAACACCTGACTCCTCCTGTGATGGGTCTGCAGGTGGCAGTGCAACAAAGTGGCAGAAATAAAATGTTGTAAAGACTCGCTCAGCAAAGAGTTCGGTCCTTTCTGAGTGCAGTTTTCAAAGATGGTGCTTTCAAGTGGAAAAGAAACCCACAGCCAAACGCTGGCTCGAACCTCAGAACCCGGCTCCAAGTGGAGAGTGCAGGGGCAAAAAGTGTTTCCAAGCTGCCTGGGGTGCCAAGGCGGGACTGCCATGCGCAGCCCAGCCGCAGCCACAAGCACAAAACAGCAATTTAAAGGCACAGTTAGCAGGAAGCTCCTGGCGGCAGTGGTCCCCTTCTTCCTCTGCTGAGTTTTCTCCAGCTAGTGAGACTGAAGACATTGCCTGCTCCCCACTTTTCCACAGTGGACCCTAATTTTCCGATCACCCAGGGTAGGTCAAGGGGACAGCAGGAATAAGGATGGGCCTGAGCCAAACTCACAGCCAGCATTCGGTGCGCCCACATCTCTGACACCACAGACAGCTCATCATCACGAAGCTGTTTTGCCTCCCAGGTGTTTGCTAAGCACCAGGCTGAGCCCCATATTCCAGATCCCTCACCATCCACTGGCCAAGGAAAGGGTCCCACAGTGACCTCTCCGGTTCCTGGAGCCTCCTGAGCTCATTAAGCAAGACCAGGTGTGGCCCTCGAACTCACTTCCTCCTCACCACCCTCTCACCTACCAGCAGCCAGAAAGCAACCTCAGAAGCCTCAACTCAGCCACTGCCCTGGGGAGAACAGCCTGGGCTCCTGTCCCCACCCCCGTGGCCCAGCCCACTGGCCAGTGCCCCTGCTCAGCCTCTCCAAGGAGGCTGCTCATACCAGGATCCCAGCTCAGAATGGACTCGCACCAGACATCACCTGCCCTGAAGGCAGCTGGCCCCCACTTCCCATGGCTCTCTGCCAGTCTCAGTCTCACACACACCTCCATGAGGCCAGACGACAAAGGGGCAGAAGTGAGCTGCTAGACGACACCTTCAGCAGATGGGGGGTTGGTTATTTCCAGATCCACAGGATTTAACATTCATTTGCTCATCTGGGCTCTTGGTTTCCAGTTACCTTTCCACCCTGGGGTGTGGCTTATGGTACACGGCACAGAGTGTCCACAATACCAGAGTCCTGTGGGGCTGGCCCCGCTGCATACCTGGGGCCTGACCCTTAACCCAAGATGAGGAGAGGAGGGCACCCCTGGCTTTCAGAGAGGGAACCCCAGTTGGCACCCTTACTGGCCCCTATGGGCCCCCACATCCAGGAGTCAGCTGTGCCCTCTGCCAGCTGCTAGTCTAACCAGGGTGCCAGAAGCAGCCCCGGACCAAAAGCTTGGCACCAGCACCCTAGCAGCCCCCAGCCAGAGGGGAGGGGGCGGGCAGGACATTGACCTCTGGGCCAATGGAGTCCACTCAGGGCCGCGCCCACCCCAACATGTTCTTCCAGCACCCCACCCCTTCGCCAGCCAGAAGGGAGGCTCTGACAGTCCAGATCCTGAGAGGAAAGATGGAGAAGCCTAAGCGTCCTGGCCACAAAGGTGGACATGCAGATCTGGCCCACTCCACCCCCACCCGCGCAGGGACCGGCCTTGTGCTGCCTCCCGGAGCTTCGGGAAGCAGGAACACAGCCCCTGGCCTGGTAGAAGTGTGGGGGAGGGCAGTGAACCACCGTTGCCTGCCTCTTCCCCCAAATTCACAACCCTAGAGAGGCCCGTGGGGCTGCACGGGATGATCCTGCGAGGGTCATCCAACTCTCCCAGGAAAACAAGGCTGAGGCAGCCCCCACCCCTGCCCCCAGGAGGCCTAGTGGAGGAAATGGGCGAGGGCAGGGAGTTTGCAGCCCCCAGCCCAGCAGGTCAGAGGTTGCAGATCCAGGTGCAGCAGACAGTATGTCAGGGAAGCAATAGGGTCAACCCGGGAATGTAGAGTCCCCAAGCAGCACAATTTGCTGGCTGAGGCAGTCCTGGAAACCACAGGGTCTCCATGCCGTGGGGTGAGGACGATCCCGAAGCCAAAGTCCCAGAAGGTGCTGCCCAACTGACCAGGAATAACTGAGGGCAACGCGGCACCCTGGACTGGGGTCCTTAAGCACCTGGACAGGCGTGCCATGGCTGCGTTCCTCTGGTGCAAGAGACACTCCCATGGGGTGTGAGGGACACCCTCAAGGCGGCTCAGGGCCCCAAAATATACTCATCTGCCCCCTGAAAGACAGAGGCTAACGTATTCAGGAACAGTTCCCCAAGTAAGGAAGGACGAGAAGCCAGCAGGGGCGCCGAGGTGACCCATGTCTCCAGGGCACCAAGATCGCCCCGGGTCCTACGGAGTGTGCGGAAGTAGGGGCCAGGGCAGTATCCGAGGGGTGTCCCAGGGTATCCCGGGGTCACTTACACTGCTGTTCTCGCCCGTCCAGTGCACCATCGCCTGGTTGTGCGTCGCGTCCCCCTTGAGCACGAACGACGTGCTGATGAGCGAGACCTGCGCCCGCGGGGCCGCCCGCGCCCTGCGCCCCCAGCCTGGAGTGGGGGCGCCGTGCTCGTGGGGATCCGGGGCCGGGGCGGGACGTGGGGCGCCGGGCTCCTCAGGATCCCCGCGGCTGGCCGATTGCGCGTACTCCGCAAGTGGGCTCCGCGGGCCGCGGGTCAGCAGCGCACGCGGCCCCCAGGGCTCAGGCGAGCGCCCCGCCGCCCCGCAGGCTGCCAGGAGCAGAAGCAGCAGCAGCGGCCGCGCGCGGGGCCAACGCGGCGGCGAGGACGACGGCGAGGACGAAAGCCCCGCGGGGTTCGGGGCCCGGGCGCGTAGGGGCCCCCGGTGTGCCATGGTGGCCGAAGGCGCGGGTCGGCGAGGAGCCCGCGGCCGGGAGCACAGAGCGGAGGCTCCAGGGAGCTCGGCGAGGGCGCGGAGAAAGAGCCGGCGCCGGGCGGGCGGAGGAGGGGACTGGCGACCGCGCGGCCGGGGGCGCAGCGCCACCTGCCGGCCAGCCGCGCCGGGACCGGGCCGGGCGGGAGGTCCGAGCCAAGTGCACCTGGCTCCGGATCTGATGGGTTCCTCACTCTCCTCTCCCTCAGTCTCTGCGTCCTCTCCACCTCTCTACCCGCCTTCAGTATTCACCGCGCACCTACTGTACACCAGCCAGAGTCCCGCCTCGCAGGGTAGAGAGATAACAAGCAACCAGGTTCCTCCCGGAGCTGAGTCTAGAGAGGAGACAAACCACACCCGACAGGACTGCATTTGGGGAGTAACTCCAGAAAGCCACTGGCTACGGAGACGTCCCCGCCTGGGAGTCTCCACAAGGCAGTAGGGGAAGGGACAGGGCCAACAGGCCTGCAGAAGAGGCCTTCCAGGAACAGCCCAGCATCCTGCAGAGGAGGCCCCACATACCCCAGGGTGTCTAGCTGCCTCTGGCTCCATGACTTACCACCCCCCCACACACACACACACACACACTTCAGGGACCACCAGGGGGCAGCCCTAGGCGGCAGACAGTGCTGTTTGGGCGCAGTGTGGAGAGGGCAGCAGAGCGGGGAAGTCTCCGTGGAACCTGGGTGGCCACTGTGAAAGGTGTACAAACTGAAACCCAGTGCAGAATTCCCAGCTGCGGCCACATGGCTCCTCGGTGTCAGCTGAATGCCTCTAAGGGCCCTCCGCTGTGTGTGGGGCTGGACAGACACGGGGGGGGGGGGGGCTTTCTCCACAAGGCCAGAGCCCAAGTGTGCCTTAGGCCCTCCCTTAGGTCAGTGCCCACCCTTGCTCTCTAGCCCTGAAGCCCCTGTGTTAGACTCTCTGGTTCCCAGCTTGGCCTCTTCAGAGCAAGAGCAGGGAACTGAGGGTCCAGGCCTCCAACACTGGGGAGAGACAGGGGTTGAGTTCCCTCAGCTCCTGAGGAATTGAGGCTAGAAAATGCTATCCCACAGCACAAGCAGCAGGGACCAGTGTTCCCCGGGCCCAGCGCTAGGGCGAGCAATGGAGGTCTGGCTGGACATCTGGGAAGGCCTCCCTCGGGCGCACTCACACCCTGTGCTATGCGAATTCCCAACCTGCCAGGTTCAGACTCCAGGACGTGCACAGCTGTTGGAACATCTGGTCTAGCGCAGGAACAGTGTAGCTCATCGTGGGGGTAAAGGGAGCCTGCCCAGGGTCAGGGTGGGACGCTTCCGTCCCAGCCTGGACACGGCATACCTGGCGCCTTTCCCAGACTCTCGAGTCTCCAGCTCGCCAACTCTAACTGGAGGAGCTGCACAGCCCCTGAGGTCTCGTCCAGAGTTTGCAGTTTCATTTTGTTTTGTTTTAAATAAAAGACTCTTCTAAGTAATATTCTCAAGAAACCCGTGACAAGTCACTGTGCACCTACTATATTCGGGGCACTTCCTTCCAGGCTGGAAAGGAAGATGGGGCATCGGTGCTGCTGGAGCAGATCAGGCTCCCACAAGTTTCTTGGGCCAGCTATGGAGTGTGGTTGATTGTCCCCATCTACAGGTGAGGGGAGGGACTCAGAGAAGTTCGGTGACCTGGGTCATCCAGCTGCACATGCAACAGCCAGATTCAGGGCAGATGGGTCCTGGGTACAAAGCCCTGCAGCTGCCACAGGGCTCCAGCACTCAAACACATCACAGATGGGACACCCTGTCCCGCTGTGACGCCATGTGACAACTCACAGTGCCCAGGTCCCCAGACAGGAAACCAGTCTGCCTTGCCCTCCCAGCTGCCTCCGCTCCGTTCTGCACCGCACACCAAACTCCAGGCAGAATCACAGCCAGTCCCTGCTCTTGGACCTCCACAGTCTGGCACAGGAGATACCCAGGCAGACAGTGACCCTGGGCAGCAGGAGCTCAAGGAGGTGCCCACCCACCTAATGGACAGGAGCGCTGCTGTCTGGGCCAAGGGAGGAAAGTACTGGTGACAGCACCCCACTTTTCCCCAAGTTTACCCGAAGTGTGAGAGTCCCTGTACCCAAGCCAGCTATACATGAGAGCCACAGAGGGACTTTGGCAAAAACCCAACACCTAGGGCCCCTGAGCTCCTTATGTGGTTCAAATGTGCCCCTGGCTTTCAGCCCACTGCCCCGGGGCACCCTCCCTCGGTGTTGAGGGTTGAACCTGGGGCTTTGCACAGACTACACAAGTGCTGTAGCACAGAGCTGCATTCCCAGCCCCTACACTGCAACTTTTTATAAGGTCATATGTGTCAGCTACTTGGGAAGCTGAGGCAGAAGGATCACAAGTTTGAGGCCAGTCTGTGCAACTTAGTGAGATCTTGTCCTCTAATTTTTGTTTTGTTTTGTTTTCTGAGACAAGAACTTGTTTTATAGCCCAGGCTGGCCTTGAACTCACTGCAGTCCTCCTGCCTCGGCCTCTGGAGTGCAGACAGTACAAGAGTGTGTCACTACACCTGGTTTTTGTCCCAAATTTTTTAAAAAACAAGAAATTAAAAGAATTAAACAAAAATTTATTTAAGGGAGAAAGAGGAATCGTGAGTGACTAGAGTTAAAGACCAGAGCATAGTAGGACCCCAATAAATGATCCTTTTCACAAGGGGTAAGTGGAGGCTCCCTGAGCCCAGCACAGTCCTTCAGCATTGCAAGCTGCACTCACCTTCCTGCATCACGCGGCGCTCGCCACGCACAGGCGGGAAGAGGCGCTTTGTCTTTCCAGCTCTTAATCAGACCACCTGCTCGTTAAAGTCCCAGCATCTTTAAATCAGTGAAGATCTCTAGTGATAATATTTTAATTTATCTTTATAAATGTGGCAGCGCTCAAATTGTGCATCTCCGCGAGCAGTGCCTGCCTCTGGCAGGTGAAGTCCAAGGCCAATGACACCAGGGACCAGCCCTGTGTGAGGAAGCACAGATCTCCCAGGCTGTCGCTGACGTTGCCTCCTGCCCAATTCTGGTCCTCCTGTCAGGACAGGAGGGTCTCAAAAAGTCACCTAGTGACTTTTGGCAACAACAAAGGATCAGGGGTGACCCCTGTTATCAGAGTGCCAGGGGGCAGCAGAGCAAGGCAGCAGGGCAGCAGACCAGAACTGAACCTGGGCCCCATGGGCACACTGCAAAGGACTTCCTGTCACTGTGTTGGGGAGGGGCCGGGGACTGTTTGGTCTCTTGGGACACCACCTCTGTGGACCAGCCAGACCCTGAGATGGCAAGCACAAACAGGCTGGCTCATTTGTGCCATCTGCCACAGGTACACTGAACACTTACTGTGCCCCTGGCACAGTTCCAGGCCCCAGGGAAATGGCAGGGAACCACCATCCAGTCGCATCCTCACAGGCTCATATTGGGGTACAGGCACAGACAACAGGCTTGGAGAATGAGGGGGACAGGAAGACAATGACAGTTTGGCCCCACAGTCCTGCCAAGAGCACAGAAGTCACTAAGGACCTCCCACTCAGCCCCACCTCGGTGCCACCTCCAGTAGTGGAGCCACCATCACAATGGACCTTTGAGGAACACAGTCAACCATGGCCAAGCCAGGGTGCATCATGCAGATGGCATGGCACCTGAATGGTGCCCAGAATGTCTGGAACATGTGGTGGGGTGTGCTACAGAAATGACCCCCAACAGGGGCCATGCGGAGTCCCCTCAAGGAGGGGACTGGTTTTGTATGGGATGAGGCCCAGCCAGTTTCTTCCATCCAGTCCCAGACATGGACTAGGACACAGTGTGCTCTCATGCACAAGCCAAACCTATCACAGCAGGAGCCCAGCATGAAGGCCTACTCCTGATGGGCACCATCTACTGAGGGGAGTGTCCCCCCCACAACAGCTTTCCACCTCCTCTCAGTCCTGTGGATCTCACAGCTATCTTCTCTATGCCTCAGTTTCCCCATTTGTAAGCTTAGAGGTGGGACTACCTTAGGACGCCCACACATCGTTAACCCCAGAAAGAGCTATTGACCATGTGCTCCTCTTCTAGTCACCTGACAGTGGCATAGCAAGGACCGAAATGTTCTGTGGTTTAAAAGCCATCTCGACTTTGATTCATTCCATAGTTTCTCTCAGCTTTTTGACCCTGTAGCTCTTTATTCCTGCTTAACAGCTACAAACACCTCAGAGAACACAAGCTATTATGGAAATATGTGCTGAGTGTGGCAAAAGTAAGAGAGAGGGAAGAATTTATTCTGCCTAAGGTGTTGGCACCCAAGAAAAGTATATCCGGGCAAGCCGTGAGTGGTGAGTCAGGACCTAGTCACAGGACAACAGAGAGGGACAGAGACCTTGAGGTTAGTGACCCCACAGGGAGCAACGAACAGCCTGCTAGGTAGAGGCCAGAGTAGTGGCTCTGCAGCTGGAGGGAAAGATGGGGTCCAGAGACTTCAGGTCTCAGGTTTGATTTAAATATGAAGTGCTCCCCAAAGACTCATGCACTGTGGGCTGGACCCCCAGTGGGAAGAGGTGAGGCCTGAGCTGACTGTGTCATGAGGACCCTGGCCCAGTGCATCAGTCCACTGGTGAGCATGCAGCTAACTGTGCTGCTGGGGCCTTGCTGGAGGAAGTAGGTCACCAGAGTGTCCCTTGAAAGAGTGCATCCTATCCCCTGCTCTTTCCTCCCCCTGGTTCTGTTCTTATCTGCTTCTTGCTCCCATGAGGTGAGCAGCCTTCTCCACCACACCCTCCCGCCATGATGTGTGCTTTGGAGCCGGTGCCCACAAACTAACAGAAACTAAGAACCAAACAAACTACTTCTTGAGTTGTACATGGCAGGTATTTTGTCCCAGTGACAAAAAGCTAATGAATTCAGGTACTGAAATATTTGTACTGCATTCTAAGCCTGAGAGAAACTTATAACGAAAGGAAAAACATGGTCAAAATTGCATTTTGGGAAGCTTTCTAGCAGCCTCTAAAGGGTAGAAGGCAAATGGACAAGAGGAGAGCAACTTGAATGTCAGAGTGTTGGTCCAAGAGTGAGGAGAGGAAGGGTGGGGATGGAGGGCACTAGGACCCCTGGTGGTGCAGTGTGAGAAGGAAGGAGAGGCCCAGAGACCTTAACGTGTTCAGGACAGTGATGCCAGGAAGAGAATAAATTTGAAAGGAAGGGCCAGATGCAGCCTTGAGCTTGGAGCCTCCAAGTTGTTGTGGGACATGTGGAAGCTTAGCCAGCACAGGCCAAGCTGCGCTGCAGTGACAGATGATCCAGGTTCTCACATGTACTCCAAGGAATGTCACTTCCTTCATCCCAAATCCACTGCAGTGAAGTATATGGTGACCCCATCCTCCTTCCTGTTACTTTACCACCTAGAACCAATGGCCCTAGGGTTACATGACAGGAAGGGCAGGACCTAGAAGGTACTCGGTCACATCCCATTGGCCATAGCCCAGACTCATGGCTTCTGTCTACCTGCAGGGGTGGCAGGGAAGGTACTGGAGCTCAGAGACATTTTCTGAGGCCTAACCGTTGCTGCCCTGGCAGAGTGCTGGAAGGACGTTGGTGGTGACGAGATCATTAGAGCTACAGTTACAGATTGCAGAGCGGATGTCGAATGAATCATCTAGGAAGAAAATAGAGAAGAACAAGATAAAATGGGCGACTACACAAATCCCTCTGAGGATCCATTTAGGAATTTCCAGGGGATGACTCAAGATTTAGTCAAAGATCTCTTGTTTCCAAATATCGGATCATTTGTTGTCACATAGACAAAGCCTCCAGATCTTTTTCTGAATTTCTCAGTTTCCATATGGTTCTCGGCATCGCCAAGGCCGCCAAAAGCAACTGGCAAGCATCTGAGGCTCTGCGCTCCCTGCCGTGCTCACGGTGGAAGGCCTCAGCCCCCGTGGTGCTAGTCTCTGAGGAAAAGTTGCAAAGCCCACCACTTTAACAGACATTTTAAAATAAGCCTGGCGGTCAGTGTCCTGTAAAGTTCTGTTAGCAAATTATTGAATATGAGAGGTGTTTGTGCTTGAAAACTGCTGAACCTCAGGAAGAAACTAGGAGATTTACAGCCATTTGCACACCTCCCTCCCAGCTGGACAGATTTAAAGACCCCTCAAGTAGAACTAGCCAAGCAGACTGGTAGCTGCAGAATTATGGCTGAAGGCGGATCCCACAGTCGGGGTGGAGTGACACGTTTATCAGTGCATCAGTGAGAGTGAGCTGAGGGGCTGTGTAGAGGGCAGAAGGGCTGCGGCTGAGCACATGTGTGACAGGGACTGAAAAGGAGCCACGCAGACCAGAGGCCAGATGCACACACTGGAAGTATGAACAGCCTAGTGAAAATGAAAGCCAGAGGGTTCCGAGGGAGACTGGTTTCCATCGTCTTTCCCTCCCACACGGAGCCTCTGACAGTGTACAGTGGGCTGACTAGGGCAAGGTGCTCAAGGACCACCTCTGATCAAACACGGCTGACATCTAAGCTGTGACCACAGAGGGCACAAAAGCCAGCCTTAAGAACAAAAACTAGAATTGAGAAAGAAACCTGAGTATAGTAACCACACAGCAAAGGAGGCAGATTCCACACAGTTAGCCCAGGTAAGTTACTAAACCACAACTACCTTCATGGGATGCGAGGTTCACATCCATCTGTAACCTTATGTTCAGTTTTCAACCAAGAGATGCGGGAAATGCAAAGAAACTGAAAAATAAGACCTGTACTTTGGGTGAATTGGTCAGTCTCTGAAAGGGTCCAGACGTTGACATTGGTGGTTTTTTTAAAAAGCCATTACAAGATCAAGGCATTAAAGAAAAATATGACAATAATAAATCATTAAATACAGAAGCTCAGTAAAGAGGAAAAATAATATAAAAGAACCATACAGAAAGTCAAGGGTAAAGAGTACATAATGGGAAAATGTCACTGAAGGGCCTCAATGGCAGATTTAAAACAGCAGAAGAATCAGTGGAAATGAAATTATAGCAATAAAAGATTTCCCAGGATGGAGAACAGAGGGAGCAAAAGCTGAAGAAAACCAGCAGCCGTGGCTGTGTGGGCAACGCCAAGCACACAACATGTGAGGACCTGGCTTCCAGGGGAAGCGAAAAGGAGCCAAAACTAAGTTGAAAGGAGTAATGGCCAAAACTTTTCCAAGACCAATGAAAAACTTTAACATAAACATCCAGCAAATTTGGTAATTGCTAAGTAGGCTAAAGAGACACATCAAAAACCAAACAGCTGAGAGCTAGGGATTTAGCTCAGTGGCTCCCATGCTCACCTTGCAAACACAAGGGCCCAGGTTCGATCCCCCATAACCACATACAACAATGCTGGGCATGGTGACTCACACTCACCAGCAATCAGTACCACATACCACAGTGCCAAGTGTGGCGGCTCACACCTGTAATCCCAGCACTGGAGAGGCAGAGGCAGGAGGATTGCTGTGAGTCTGAGGCTCAACTGGACTACATAGTGAGTTCCAGCCTGAACTACAAAGTGAGACCATGTCTCAAAAGACTGCAAAAAAAAAAAAAAAGCAGGAGGAAAACAAGCCATCATGTATGGAAACTGCAGTACCAGGCACAGTCAGAGTCCCACGGGAAAGAAGTGAGGGCAGAAGTTTGCAGATAATATATTCAAAGCACTCAGCAGGGAAGCAACCTGTCAATCACAACATTCTGAATCAAGCAAAGCTATATTTTTAAAAAGAAAGTAAGGACAAAAACGGGAAGGGAGTGGCTAAAGCGAATAAAGTCATTCCAGATAAATATCAGTACTTATAGAATTTGCTATTAGACTTGCCTTACAAAAACTACTAAAGAAAGCCTGGAAGTGAGGCAGGTAGGGAAGGTGAGGCAAGAAGAAATAAAAAGTGTAGAAATCGTCATTATAAAGACAAAAGCAAAATACTCAACTCTAATAAGAACTGAACTCCCCCTGTGACTGATGGGAACTGTACTGGTACAGGCACTTTGTGGGGAAGTCAGCAGTTATAAAGTTAACACGAACTTCCACATGACAGAGAACGTTGCCGCATATGCTTCTTGCCAGTGAGGCAGGATATTAGCAGTGCTCCTTCCACAGGGAAGGAAGACAACCCCACACATGAGCTGCCCCAGAGATACACACACATTGACACAGATGTACACATGACAGATTCAAGTAGTCACAACAGCAGGACCTGGAGCCCATCTGAGAGTTCATCGCCTGGGATGGACTGTGACAAAGGCATCAGTGAAGGGCGACCCATGAGAGCACCAAGTGATCCACAGACACCTCAGAGACACTGGCCCAGCCAGCCAGGCAGACCTGTCATCCCAGCACCCTGGGGGTGGGGGGAGTTCAAGGCCAGACTGGGCCACTGAGACAATGATACCCTTGCATGAAAAGAAAGACCAGAAAGTGAAGGCCCTAGTAAAACACACACACACACACACACACACACACACACACACACACACACACACACTTACCACTTTGCCAAGAGAAAGAATACAAGATACAGAGTATTACAGATTGTGTGACTCCAATTATTGGAAATATAGAGAAAAGGCAAATGTTCAGAACTATATGGAGACACAGTCGCAGGGTCAGGAAGATAGGGTCAGCTGCAGCCAAGTGTGGGTGGGCTACAGGTTGCACTCTAGCCAGGACTGCTGGATGTGCACAAATCTATAGTTTCTAGAAATCACTGGCAGCACACTTAAAATGGGTGAGTGAGCTGCACCTTAATGAACCTCACTTTAGGAAAGTGAATGCTTTAGGAAAGCAATGCACTTCAAGCTCTCATCGCTCATATAGCTGCTTTTTCTCCAGCTCTGTATAGCATCAGTGATGGGCACAGGAGAGCAAGGTACCCCAATTTCAGGTCCCCTCCTGTCCCTTAGGACCTCTCTCTCAATAAATTCTCCCACTCTTAAAAAAGTGGGGGCCACAACCATTACCTTGATCCCAAAAGCAGAGAAAGACCCAACCAAAAAAGAGAATTACAGGCCAATCTTCCTAATGAACATTGATGCAAAAATCTTCAATAAAATACTAGCAAACAGAATACAGAGAGTCATCAAGGAGATCATACACCCTGACCAAGTTGGACTCATCCCAGGGATGCAGGGATGGTTCAACATACGTAAATCAATAAATATAATACACTACATTAACAGACTCAAGAACAGAAACCATATGGTCATCTCAATCGATGTGGAAAAAGCATTTGACAAAGTCCAACATCGATTTATGATCAAAACCCTGCAGAAAATTGGAATAGATGGTCTGTATCTCAAACTAATAAAAGCTATTTATGAGAAACCAACAGCCAGTATTACCCTAAACAGTCAAAAACTGAAACCTTTCCCACTAAGATCAGGTATAAGACAAGGATGTCCACTTTCACCACTTCTATTCAACATTGTGCTGGAAACATTAGCCATAGCAATTAGGCAAGACAAAGAAATAAAAGGAATAAATATAGGAAATGAAGAAGTTAAACTGTCACTATTTGCTGACGACATGATACTCTATCTAGAGGATCCTAAAAACTCAACCAAGAGACTGCTAGACCTAATCGCAAAATTTAGTAGTGTAGCTGGATACAAGGTTAATGCTCAAAAATCATTAGCCTTCATATACACAAACAACAAATTTACTGAGCAAAAAATTGGGGAATCAATCCCCTTCACAGTAGCACCCAAAAAAATGAAATATTTGGTAATTAATCTAACAAAGGAGGTGAAAGACCTCTACTGTGAAAATTATAGCACTCTAAAAAAGGAGATAGAAGAAGATACCAGAAAATGGAAAGACATCCCTTGTTCTTGGGTTGGAAGAATCAATATCGTCAAAATGTCTATACTCGCACAATTACTATACAGATTCAACGCAATCCCAATTGAACTCCCAAAGGCATATTTCACAGATCTAGATAAAATAATTCAGAAATTCATCTGGAATCACAAAAGACCTAGAATAGCAAAAGTAATTCTAAGCAATAAGGACATGATGAGGGGTATTACGATCCCCAACTTGAAACTGTACTACAAAGCCACTATGATAAAAACTGTATGGTACTGGCAAAGCAACAGACCCAAGGACCAGTGGAGTAGAGTAGAAGATCCAGAAACAACTCCAGACACACTAAGCTATCTCATTTTTGAAAAAGGAGCCAAACACCCTCAGTGGAAGAAGGATAGCCTCTTTAACAAATGGTGCTGGAAAAACTGGACTTCAACCTGCCAAAGACTAAAGCTAGACCTAGCCCTTTCACTGTGTACTAAAATAAAATCAAAGTGGATTAGGGACCTAAATATTAAAACAGACACACTAAACCTGCTACAAAACAGGTTAGGTAAAATTCTTGAAGACATTGGTTTTGGGAAAGATTTCATGAACAAATCCCCCATTGCACAAGAACTGGTAGAAGAAATTGATAAATGGGATCTCATCCTATTGAGAGGTTTCTGCTCAGCAAAAGAAACCACCAGCAAAGCCAAAAGGCAACCAACAATATGGGAAAGAATCTTTACCAACCGCCTCTCAGACAAAGGGCTACTATTTAGAATATATAAAGAGCTCAAAAAAATCAGCCCACCCAAATTTAAAGACCCAATTCAAAAATGGGCATTTGAAATGAACAGATACTTCTCAGAGGAAGAAATAAAAGCAGCTAAGAAGCATATGAAGAAATGTTCAACATCACTAGTCATTCAAGAGATGCAAATGAAAACAACATTAAGATTTCATCTCACTTCACAAAGAATGGCTGCCATTTCAGAATTAGCCAGCAACAAATATTGGCAGAGCTGCAGAGAAGAAGGAACCCTTCTCCACTGTTGGTGGGAATGTAGACTTGTACAACCCCTGTGGAGAACAGTTTGGAAATTCCTCAAAAAGCTAGGATTGGAGGTCCCATTTGACCCAGCCATCGCTCTGCTAGGTATATACACACAAGAATTAAGAGTCATATCACAGTGACATATGTGCACCTATGTTTATAGCAGCTCAGTTTGTGATTGCTAAATCTTGGAAACAACCCAAATGTCCATCAACTGGAGACTAAATAAAAAAGCTGTGGTTCTTCTACAGAATGGAGTATTACTCTGCCATAAAAAAATGATAGGTTTGAATCATTTATACTTAGATGGACATACCTTGAGGACATCCTCATAAGTGAAATAAATAGGTTACAGATGTGTAAATATTGTATCTTTTCTCTGGTATGAGAAAATAAAGATGTAAATGAGTTCTAGAATATATGTTATATATTGTGAAATAGAAAACACTCAAAGCGTAATGGAGTGAAGGGGGAAAAATAATGAGATTATAACAAAAATAAAGGAAACAAAGTTTATGTATATGGGGGTGGGGGTGGGAGGGTGGGTAGGGTTATGGGAAAAAAATGAGAATTAAGTTGTATCATATACTGGTACAAATTCTCATTGTTGAATGCAATCATGATGTATATATGTAATGTACCAATAAAGATTTCAATTTAAAAAAAAGTGGGGGCCAGGGATGTAGCTCAGTGGCACTTGCCTGCCTGGCAAGTTGAAGGTCCTAAGTTTGATTCCTCAGTACCAGAAAAGAAAATACATCAGCAGCAGATGATAGCTCCAGGTCCATGGGTCACCCCTTCCTTCCCTTGACCTCTTCAGTCACCACATGGAACTAGCCCCATTTTCCTGTCATGCTATTTACAGAGGACAGTGAGGCCCTGAGGCATGGAGTGTGTCGGACCAGATCACATATGACTCCCCAGTTATCCAAACCAAACCCTGAACCCCCACCTGCAGCCTGAGCCCTTCCTCAGCTTTCAAGAGCCAAACTTACTACTTCTCCCCATCCAGGCCAGCACCACCTCTGCTCCCATCTCCAGGGACCCCTCAAAAATGGTCCTGAGTCTTCCAGGCTGAGCTCACTGCTGCTTTCCCCAGAGGTGCACACCTTTTCTACTTGGCTTGACCCATCCCATCAGGCACGAGGGCTGGTATAGGGCTGGAGTCTGTAGTGGGGTGGATTGTGAATGTGACAGTTACCAGAATGTCTTCCTCAAAGCCTCAGGGGCTCGTTTGCTGGGCTTTGGGAGGTGTCTGGCCTGGGAATCCTGTACTCATTAGTAGATTCATCCACAGAGGAATTTGTGGCTAAATGTGATGTTAGGAGGTAGAGCCTGGACAGAGGAGGAAGCCACAGAGGGTGTGGCTGAGGGCTCCTCTCCCTCCAGTTTCTCTCTTCTCTCTGCTTCCCCTCCACCAGGCCCCTGTGTCACACCACCCTCCCTTGGAGCTGGCTGGCTATGGACTGACCCTCTACAAACCATGAGCCAAATTAATTCTCTCTAATCTTGGATTGTAGTCTCAGGCACTACATCCCAGCAACAGGAACAGTGACGACAACAAGCCCTCAAAAATGTATGTCCGAGTCCTGATGCCCAGACCAAATCCTGTGAGTATGAGCTTATTGGGAAGCAGGCTCTGCAGAAAGGACCTCAAAGCTCTCAAGAACAGTGTGGACTTAAATCCAAACCCTGGTCCCTATATGAGAGAGTAAAGAAAATAGAGGGACCCCATGACAGGATCTTTGGTCCTGCATCTCTGATCTATAGCAGCGAAGCCCAGGGCACTGGGCGAGGCTGGAACATAGTCTGTGCACAGCCCTCAGGGAAAACGCTGCCTGCACTTCAACTTTGGACTTCTGGCCTCTGAACTACAACAGAATAAATGTCTGTTGTTTCCAGCCATGCACTGTGGTCATGTGTCATGGCAGCCACAGGAAAGGAGCTGTGCCCAGGCTAGGTCACGCCCTTGCTCCAGCCCAGCCCAGAGCAGGGCTACCCATGTGCGCAGCACCAGCGGCTCTGTGCAGAGGCGCCAGGGAGTTTGAGCCCACAGCTCCCCTCCATCATGATCACCAACTGGAGCTTCCTCCCAAGGCTGCTGGATGTGTGTGATAGATGGTTTTATCTTTTCTAGAAAATCAGATATTTTTGCAGTGACCCGCGGCCCCTGCCTACTCTGCTTCCGCTGCCCTTTCTCCCAGCAAGCTCTTCCCCGCTTTCATGACAAGAGGCTCTTGTCCTCAGAGTGAAAGCACCCAGCAGAAAGGCCACTTGTAGCAGATGCACTTAGAGCAGAAATCCAAATGTGGCGGCAAATTCAGGGGAATAGGAAGGTGCCACTAGGGCTTATAGTCCTGCTCCAGGGCAGATGACACAGGTGCTCAGGCCATGCACTCCTAACACGTGCCTTTGCTAGGGATTTGGACTGTATTACAAAGCTCATGAACGGAGCCCAGAACAATATGCATCAATTTGCTTCATCTCTATGTGACAAAACTTCACATATGACTGGAACAAACTGTAGATTTTTATGCTCAGCCAAATGCAAGTCCAAGTTCAAATGGGTATTTCCAGGTAACCTTCCAACAAGGCTCAGCATTTGCACAACATACACAATACCTATGACTCCATGCAATCTTTGCGGGCCGGTGTGGTGGTGATTCAAAGCTGACCTGACAGGGCCTGGGAAACTGTGTACATCAGCAAAACAGCTCTCCAAGGTAGAGCCGCATCTTCCCCACACAGGGAGCCGGAGAGGAGGATTAGAAGGAAGAAAGAAGAATTTGCTCCCTGCCTGGCTGCTCTGAGCTGTACACCAACCTCCTGCCCTGGCACTCAGGCTGCAGACCCAGGCTGGGATCTGTGTCTCAGCCCGCTGTCATCACACCCGGACTCTGCTGGGTGTCTAGCTCGCAGGGACAGGTCACAGGACTGCTCGGCCTGCATAAGTGCACGAGGCAGCTACTCATTATAAACCACAAACAAAAAGGCAGAGACAGAGACAGAGATGAGAGAGTCAGAGGGTCAGACAGAGACAGAGGGAGAGAGAGAAAAGGAGAGGGAGGAGACAGAGAGTGTCAGAGAGGAAGTGGGAGAGAAAGGAGGAGACCCTATTGCTTCTGTTCCCCTGGAGCACACTGAGGAACACAGCCACGGTGATGTGTCCTTCCTCAGGAAATATTCGAGGACTTCTCCACATGCAGACTGTTCCCTGAGAAGCCACAGGCTGAGCCTCCAGGACCTCCCAGTGGGGAAGGGCTGATGGAGCTGAAGCCTTGTATTTTGAGGCCCTCAAGTGTCCTACAGCATCGAAACGCAGCTGCTCTCACCTCTCATATCTGCTTAGAAGGGCTGTTGTAGGGCCTAGATTTGAGGGGCTTCTTAAAGGATACAAAATAAAGATCTGAAACCACAGTGGACCAGCAGCTCTGGACAAGGGGACACTGTGCAAACTGTGATCTACGGTGCCGTGGAATATTACATAGCCTTAAAAAGAAGGCTATTCCAACATACATTAGACATGGATAAATCTCAAAGGCATTACACTTAGTAAGACAATGTAATCAAAAAAGAACAGATATGCATGAATCCCTCTTGTGAGAGACTAAAAAAGTCAAAATCAGGCTGGAGATTTAGCACAGTGGTTCTGGCATCTGCCTGGCAAGCACAAGGTCCCGAGTTTAATCCTCAGTAACCATGTATCAGAACACCAGGTGCAGCGGCTCATGTCTGCAATCCTAGCACTTGGGAGGCAGAGCAGGAGGATTGCTGTGAGTTCAAGGCTCGCCTGGGCTACATATTGAGTTCAGGGCTAGCCTAAACTACAAAGTGAGACTCTGTCTCAAAAAAAATAGTCAAAATCACAGATACAGAATGCTAAACGGTGGGTATAGGGCCTGAAGGAGGGAATGGGAGGTTGGTAATACACAGTCTCTGTTCTAGACCAGTTATGGTGGTACACACTTATAGTCCCAGCATGTAGGAGGCTGAGGCAGAAGGATTGTAATGAGTTTGAGGCCAGGCTGGGTTACTTACTATCTCAAAAGCAAAATAAAACAATACAATAGACTTTCTATTTTATAAGCTAGGAAGAACTGCCCTGCAACAGTAGGCTCAAGGCCACTGAACTATGCACTTAACAATGATTAGGGTGGTGAGTATTATGACACTGCATTCCATCACCTCCACCCCCATCCTCTTCCATCCTCTTCCTTTCCATTTGCATTGTTTTCTGGTTGTGACTGCTAATAGTTTCCACCCACAGGCTGCCTGTGATCCACTGAGAATGCCTGCCAGAAGCTCTCTGATGTGACTAGGCTTCATGAGAAAGTATGCCTGATCCATTAGCAATGTCTGCCCTGGGCTTAGGAGTAATAAAAGCTACATGCAGGGTCATCAGTTCTGGGTTAGATGTTTTGCCTCCAGGGAGAATTGACTTCAGGAGGAAGGTTGGAGTTTGCATGTTCAATGCATCCTTTAATCAGGAAGGGGGTAAATCTGGGAAGGGAGAGAAAACTGGAACAACAGGAGAAACTGCTAGTTCCGCATAGGTACAGGCCGGTTCTGCAGTGAGACCCTGTCCCTCCTGCAGGAGTGCTAATTTTACACGCAAAGTCACAGGCAAATTTCCCTGCTCCATTTCCAAATCAGTGAACTCGAATACAGTGTGTAAGGAAGAAAGGATTCCCAAGATGTCCCAGCAAGTCAATTTCAGTAATCATGTGGCTACCCCATGCAGTAACTGTGTTAAGAGGTGGCTGACCATATGACTGGAATAAATTTGTACTAAAAATATTTTAAAAGCCCTTCTCCTGATTTATACTCAAAAGAAAATATCACAAAGGAGAATGAGTTTTCAACTCAAGTAGCACTTATTCCTGATCTAACTAAATTAGCTCTTTCAATAGGCAGCTTTGCTCTGATGCCTGTAATAAAAATAACAATAATATGCCCTTTGAGGGGGTTTTATCCTCTCCAAAGTGCAGGTCTTTTGCAGTGTGTAATTCCCCTCATCCACAATGAAGATCAGCACCGCGGGCCGGGGAAAGGAGGCACTGGGGCAGGAGCTTACCAGGGGCTGATCATATTAAGAAAACCCACATACTGCAAACACCTGGAATGCTATTTGCTGTGCTCCTGAGAGACAGAGATGAGAGTACCAGAGCCGGGTCTTCTCTGCTGCTGTAGATCAAAGGTTATGTCCATCCTATACTCCCTCTCAGATATCCAGCCTCCACAGCACCATAAAAGAAATATCTGTTAATAAAGCCCCAGCCCAGGTCTTCTTGCTGTTGTTGTTGCTGTTGTTGTTGTTGTTGTTGTTGTTGTTGTTGCTGTTCTAAGGCAGGGTCCTGCTCAGGCCCACCTTGAATTCAGTATGTATCCCAGGCTGACCTTAAACTCATGTTGCTCCTCCTGTCTCAGCCTCCCAAAGATGAAGTTCCTTCCTCTGAAGTTCAGGGTTGAGCTGCTTGCACAGCCTGAAGATGTGGCTTCCAAGCTCATCTCTGCTCTGACCGTGGGAGACCTCGGGACACTTCCTCTCTCAGCATTTCCCTCTCTGGATTGCCCACCAGGAAGCCCCACAGGAAAGGAAGTGACCTATCCAATACCAACCGCCTGCGTCCAACACACACACCTCTGGTTCTGGCTTTTAGTAGCTCTGCGCCCACACATCCTGACCTTTGCCCTAGGTGGTGCCTATCTGTTCACCTTACAAACTGCTGCCAAGGTCACCTCCTCCCAGGAGGCAGCCTGGATGCCCATGCCTCATGAGTAGTACACCCCATCCTTATGCAGTCCCCCGTGGGTACCACCAGGTGGTGCACATCTATTTTCCCCACTGGACCCCCAAGGTGCCAAGGACAGAGCCTAAGTTCTGCTCCCCTTTGCGACCAGGCAGAAGAGCTCAGGAGAAGCCTGTAGAACTGAGATCGCACGGGGCTTGCTGGGTGCCACTTATAAGCTCAGCACCACCACAAGCTCTGGGGACAGACAGAGACAGACCATCTCCAAAGTCCCCCCTCATGGTCACGAGGTCACAGCCCAGCCTTCAGTCCAAAGACTCTGCTGCAGTGTGGCCCTGGTCACAAACAGGACTTGAGCTCTCACCCTGAAGCCCAGCCCAGGGTCACAGGAAGGACTGTCTGTGGAGCCCATCCTGCGAGCTGGCCCACACAGGCCAGCTTCCCTGGCCTATGTGACAGGCCCCACATCTCCTCACACAAGCGAAGAAACTGAGCTCCCAGGAGGGAATTTCTCAGCAAGCGGCACAGCTGAGGTCTGGGAGAAGGTGTTGGATCTGTGCAGAGCTGAGGGTGGGGGCACAGCCACAAAGAAGCAGGCAGCATCCGTCTTCTGGGCTCGGGTCCCAGGCCCAGCGCCCCTCCCCCACAAAGTCCTCACACATTCCACAGCAGTGAGCTTTTCTTTCCGCTTGTCGTGATGTGTCTTTACATTGATGTTGTTTAATGGCAAGTGACAGCATCCCAGGCTGGACACTCGTGGGTGAGGCGGGGAGCTGTGAGAACGCTCGAGGCTTCGGAAGCCATCACTGGCCCTGGGTGGCCCTGCCATGCATAGGCAGGGAGCCCCAGGGTTGGTGGAGGCTGGCGAGGTGGGCTTTGGCTCCTGTCCTGCAGTAGTGGGAGCCATGGAGAGGCAGGCTTGCATTTCCCTCTCTGTGTTGCCCACCAGGAAGTCCAGGAAAGGTCGCCCAGTGGCCACACAGCAGATGGACTGGCGGGTAACCCTATGCCTTTCTGGATCAAACACCAGCTCTTCCCTCTCCTCTCCAAGGAGCTTCTCCTCTCGGCTGAGGGCAGGGGGAGGGGTCTGCAGACCACCTCCAGCCCACAACACCCTGGACTCCCCATGCTCCCCTCAGGGGCTGGGCTATCTCACACCCAGGCACCCTCTACCCGCTCACCCGCGTGATATAGGCAATACGGAAAAATGTAAAGTAAACACAGGCCCAGCCAAATGTGGCGTTTTCTCTCATCACAGAACATGAGTACAGTCCCCAAAGGCCCAAGAGCCTTTGCTGGCAGCAATTCCAAGACTCAGGGATGAAAAACACATGAAAAGCGAGGCAGGACAGAAAGGCCCAACATTCCCCCAAAAGGTCTTTTTCTTTTTCTTTCACAGCTGCCCAACACCTGAAAGCCAGGAGCTACACCAGGCATGCAAGGCTGCAACAGGAGCTGTGTTCTCTGCTGCAGTGGCTTCAGTTGCAAACCTATCCTGGGCACCACTGTGCAGCCCCCCTGACCCCGTCCCCCTCTCTGCAGTCTCCTTAATCAAGTTCTTGGAGGTCCCTGCCCTGCCTGGGCCAAACAGGAAGTATGACACTGCACACATGTGAGCCCAGCTTTTTCGCTATAAGCAACCTCTGCACAACCTTATCAGGTTCAGCCCGTATGTCATTCCCTACTGTGCTGCAGCGTAAGTCCTAGTAAAGCCCCTGTGGATGGTATGCTTTCACCTATCATGATTTCTGTCCTGAGTGGAGTGTGCTGAGCTGCTGCACTAAGAACTGACAATGCCACAGTGGCTAGAACTCGGAAGCCACGAGCAGCGAGCACTGGCAACACAGACCACATTGAGCAAGAGAACAAGAAAGAATCACCAGGAGCCACCCTTCCGGTGGCCAGAGGGCTTCTGAGCTCTTCTGGTAGCTACTAGTCTGGGAATAAGGATGACCACAGACTAAGGAGCTGATAGCCCCTGGCATTCAAAGCTAACACTAAAGGAGATGCCTTGCCTGGATGTGATTTCCATTCAAACTGAGCAGGCAGGACCTCCCCCACCCCCCATCTTTCTCTCCCTCCCCTCAAATCATAACATCTTGGAACCAGGCACAGGAATGTTCTTTAGCCAGCCTGAAGGAAAGGTATGACAGAGGTGACAGTTGCCAGCAGTTTCTGATTTCCATCTTATGAGTAGTTAAGAACCCATGCTGGGCCAGGGAGTTAGCTCAGTGGTTCCGGCACCTGTCTTGCAAGCGCAAGGGCCTGGGTTCGATTCCCCGCAACCACATACAATACTGGGTGTGGAGACTCATGCCCAGCAGCAATCAGTACCACATACCACAGTGTGGTGGCTCACACCTGTAATCCCAGCCCTCGGGAGGCAGAGGCAGGAGGATTGCTATGTTGTGAGTTGGAGGCTGAGCTCAGGGCCAGCCTGAACTACAGCAAGAGCCTGTCTCAAAAAAAAAAAGAACCCATGATAACTCATGACATAATCATATAACTTCGCAACATTGTTGCAAAAAGTTTTAATCTAAGAGTTTCCAGCCCTTTGAAAATCATGTGTTTGGCTGAACAGGGCCAAGGCCCTGCTGACTCCCCATCATCTGCCCATTCAGGGAAGTTCCTTGTGTTGCATGGGCACCACACAGGGTTTGGCACAGCCATGGGCTGCCTCCCGCAGCCTCAGGGATGGCAACACTCTCCAGGGTCAACAGCAGGAAATGTCACCTCTCCTGTGCCTGAAGAGGCATAGAGCAGAAAAGGGGAGGTTTGTGGCCATGGAGGAATTCACAGATGGAGCCATGGCCGAGGAGGAGAAGCCAGCATTTGCAGAAACAAGTCCCACAAACGGAAGAAGGAGGAGGGATCCTGGTGGCTCTCGTCCAGCCTCTGCTCCTGCTCAGGGCTCCATTGGCTCACTCTGACAGGAAGTCAGAGGCTGACAGCATGGGGACTGTCCCTGAATTTCAGTCTTCCAGGCCATCTCCTACAGTCTGGGAAATGCAGGGTGCAGGGCTGAGAGTGGCAGACATGATACCCAGTGCCCGGATGACCTGACAAGGGAACCTGTTGTCCTGGCCCCTGAGGCCCAGGGCTGCACCATCAGGGAGATGGATGTTCTGTTTGGTGTCCTCTCACAGCTCACAGAGGGGCGGAGTTGTGTCCCCCAGATCCACCCCTGGAAGTCCCAAGCCCACTGCCTCGGGTGACCACACCCCATGGGACCTTGTTGGCCACCCTTTGTCCTGCACATTAGGGTATAGAGGACTGGGTGCAGAGTCTGTGGCCACCACACCCGTGTTAGCGTCTGATGTCAAGGTCAGAGGTTTATCCCTGCATGTTTTGTACCCACAGTGAGGTGGGCATTTCTGCTTCCTGTAATTCTCCATGTGTGAATTATACTGTTACAGGTTCTAATGTAACTTCCTCAACTGTTGAATTCCTATGTTGAATTCCTGTGTTGACGTCCTGAGCTTCAGCCACTATTTTGGAGACCAGATTATTAAAGAGCTACCTTAGGGGTTGTACCTAGATGTCCCCAAAGAGCCTCACAGGTCGGGCTTTTGGAAGGTGACTGAGCCTGGCTTCAGTAGAGCTGAGGACCGGCCTCTTTATGGGAGGAAACCTAGGCTGGTCCCAGCGTTAGATGAAGCTGCACACTTGGCATCCAAAACTCCTGAGCGCATCTGCCGGTCCGCCTTGCAGCTGCACACACTAGCTGACCACCTGCTTTCCACTCTAAATGGGCAAATACCACTTAATATCACCTGGGCCAGATCCCCTCACTCCATGGGCTCCAGGACATGAGGGAATCCCATGCCAGCTCCCGCAGAAGCATTGCA
>PVIR01001806.1:7411-17943 GCA_004026965.1 Petromus typicus
TCCTCCTGCCTCTGCCTCCCAAGTGCTGGGATTACAGGCGTGAGCCACCACGCCCGGCACTGTGGTATGTGGTACTGGTTGCTGCTGGGTGTGGGTCTCCACACCCAGTATTGTTATGTGGTTACCGGGGAATCGAACCCGGGTCCTTGCGCTTGCGAGACAGGCGCCGGAACCACTGAGCTAACTCCCCGGCCCCCAGACACAATTATTAAGGTTACAGAGATGGTTATTTTGCTTAAAGACTGTAATAATTTATAGATAACGGTGATATTATACTGGAACTAAAACTATGATGGTGAATAGTAACTAAATTTGAAATAAAATATGTAGCTTATAAGTGCTAGTTCTAATTAGAATTTCTATGGTTCTCTAGAGGCTGAGGAAATACAAAGGGAGTATCTCTGTGGAAGTTGTAAACAATTTCTTTGGTTTTAATGTTGCGTGGAGAAACTGTAAGAAATAGACATGAAGTTAATAAAGTTTAGCTTTTATAAATATACAAGATTAATAAAATTTAGCTTTTCCAAGAATATTTCTACAATATAATTTATCTTTAATTATAACAAATTGAAGTGCTATAAATATTTCACATGTATATAGATGTTATTTTGCAGTGCTTGAAATATTGAGCATATCTTCCAAGTTATGGTGGAACTGAGTTTGAAATTGTGCACATCTAAAAGTGCTTTTCCTCTGGGATCACACTTTACATTGTTTTGGCAGCTGACTGCTTCTGAAGACACCTCCTCTGTTTAATTGCTCAATACAATGTTCAGTATTTGGTGAAGTAATAAAAAGACAAATGAGTAGTTTAATCTAATTTAGCTATGTCTCCATAATATAGAAATTCTTGAAACTGACCTGAAAAGGAGATCTCATTTTCAAAGTGTGTGTACCTCGTAAGATGATACCAAAGTGTCCAGAGAGAGCGAGTGTCTGAAGAAACAAATTGTTGAGCATTTCTTCATATACTTCTTAGCTGCTCTTACTTCTTCCTCTGAAAAGTACCTGTTCATTTCAGATGCCCATTTTTAGATTGTGTCTTTAAATTTGGGTGGGCTGATTTTTTAAGCTCTTCATATATATATTTTTATATACTATGTATATTCTACGTAGTTGCCCTTTGTCTGAGAAACAGCTAGTAAAGATTCTTTCCCATATTGTTGGTTCCCTTTTGACTCTTTTGGTGGTTTCCTTTGCTGTGCAGAAGCTTTTTAATAGAATGAGATTTGCTTTGTTGATTTCTTCTGCCAATTATTGTGCTATAGAGGTTTTGTTCAGGAAGTCTTTCTGGCAAAGTGACAAACCTGAGGATCAGTGGAGTAGTTTAGAAGATCCATAAACAACTCCAGATACCCTGAGTTACCTCATCTTTGACAGTGGAGCCAAAAATCCTCAATGGAGGAAAGATAGCCTCTTTAAAAAATTGTGCTGGAAAAACTGGGCCTTAACTTGCAAAAGGCTAAAATTAGACCTATGTCTTTCACCAAGTACCAAGGTAAAATCAAAGTGGAAAAGAGACTTAAATATTAAAACAAACACAGTAAACCTACTGGAAGACAGGTTAGGTAAAACTCTTGAAGAAATTGGCTTAGGGAAAGACTTCCTGAACAAAACCATAGTTGAAGAAATGTTCCACATCACTGGTCATTCGAGAGATGCAGATGAAAACAGCACTGAGATTTCTTCTTACTCCACAAAGAATGGCTGCTATCTCAGAATTAGCCAGCAAGAAATGTTTGCAAGGCTGCAGAGTAAAAGGAACCCTTCTCCAATGTTGGTGGGAGTGTACACTCGTACAACCTCTGTGGAAATTAGAGATTCCTCAAAAAGCTAGGATTGGAGGTCCCATTTGACCTGGCCATTCTTCTGCTAGGTATATACCCAAAAGAACTAAAAGATTTATATCACAGCAACATGTGTGCACCCATATTTATAGCAGCTCAGTTTGTGATTGCTAAATCTTGGAAGCAATCAAAATGTCCATCAATTGGAGACTGGATAAAGAAGATGTAGTTCTTTTATAGACTAGAGTAGTATTCTGCCATTAAAAACGATAAGATTGAGTCATTCATACTCAAATGGATGTACCTTGAGGACATCCTCATAAGCGAAATAAACAGGTCACAGATGTGCAGATATCATATGTTTTCTCTGGTATGAGAAAATGAAGATGTATATCACTTATAGCATGTATAGTTGATATTGAGAAATAGAAAATATTTAAAGGAAAGAGGGTACAGGATAAATAATTAGGGGAAAAAGAATGTGATAGTAATAAAAAAAAGGAAACAAATCTTATGTATATAGCAGGTGCAGGGTTGCAGTGAGGGGGGAGGGAAAAAGTGAGAATCAAGTCATGTCATACTCTGGTACAAACTCTCAATGTTGAATGTGATGATGATGTATATTCATAATGTACCAATGAACATTTGAATTAAAAATTGTTTTGTCATCTTTTTCAATTTTTAATTTTTATTTTATTTATTTTTAATTTTTTTGAGACAGGATCTGGCTTTGTAGTTTGGGCTAACCCTGAGTTTACTATGTAGCCCAGGCTAGCCTCCAACTCACTGCAATCCTCCTGTCTCTGCTTCCCTAGTGCTGGGATGACAGGCGTGAGTCACCACACCGAGCCCTGTGGTATGTGGTTTTGTTTGCTGGTGGAGGTGAGTCAACAGGCCAACATTGTTGCATGTGTTTACCTATGCTGAACCCAGGACCCTGCCTTTGTGCTTGCAAGGCAGGTGATGGAACCACTGGGCTAAATCCCCAGCCCATAAATTTTCATCTTCATGGCAGGACATGCCTCCTTCTGTAGTGCAGCCTTTAATACATAAGGGAACAAATGAGGAAGGTTTCAGTATTTCTGACAGGAAACTCGAAACTACATTTATCTCTATTATTTTGGGTAAGAAAATGACATACTAAGTCACTTATAAACCACATTCCTTATGAGTGCAGAGGCTAGAAAGTCCAAGATCAGGACACCGGAAGCCATACAGGTCTGCCTTTCTTTCTTCATGTGGAAGAATGAGCTGCTCTCACAGGTGTCTCTTTTGAAAGGACTCTGCACTCAAGACCTGATCTCTTCCTAAAGGCCACATGTCCTGATACCATCACCCTAGGATGGCATAAACTTATAAACCTGTAAATATCATTTCCTTCACTCATTCATACACGTGTTCATTGTTATGTTTTTGAGATAGAATCTGGCCAGATCAGACCAGCCTTGAGCTCACTATGTAGCCCAAGCTGGCCTCTAAATTGAGGTGATTCTCCTGCCACAGCCTCTAAGTACTGTGATTATAAGCATGTATCATAAGCATATAAACCAGTGAAACATAAGTATTCTTTATATGTGTAATTTCAACATTTTATTATATATGCATAATAACACTTTGAATTTTTGTAGTTAAACTATTTTTATCACTTTAGCAAAGCTTTTTTTGGTTATGAATATTTTACGTGTTACAATTTAATGAAGATATAACATTTGCCTTTCTAACTGGCATTTTCCATCACCAAGTAATCATTTTTTATATTTAAAACAAGAAGTAAATAAATTCTGAGACAGAACTACATTCCACTTATTTATCAGTCACTAATTGTAAAGTGATGTTGAGACAAAATGATTTCTGCCTTCTAGATAGTAAGTTTCAAAATAATCCCTCCTCTACATATTGATGATGTATTCTAATACTTTTATTATTAACACCATCACTATATGCATATACCAATTATAGCAGTAGCACATTTTAATATGGCAATAATAATAGCACATATTTTATAACAGACATAATTGTAGTACATATATGAAAAATAAAACTTGCCCCAACAGCAGTGCTATTTTAAATCCACATTTCATGTAGTTTTCATATCAAGCCTAGATACATTTATTATTATTGAGTAGGTGAAGGAACTGAGGTTATATATGATTAAGGAATGTTTTGTTACATAAACAGTAGGTGACAATAGTGTATTTACACTCCTGTTTGCTCTTAATCATTACTTTATGCTGTATCAATGGCTTTTAATGCCTTTTGTAATTTATGAATTTTGTTGCATAGTTTTCAAACAGTTATAGATGTAGTGTTTCATATATATAATGTCTTGTTAAACATATAATCCTGTTACACTGGCTGAGTGCTTGACAATCCAAGTACTTCACTCCTTCAGTCAAGAAGAGGAAGCCTGGGCAAGGGATTTAGCTCAGTGGTTCTGGTACCTGTCTTGCAAGGACAAAGGCCTGGATTCAATGCCTGGTAACTTCATACAGCAATACTGGGCGTGGAGACTCACTCCACTGGCAATCAGTACCACCTACCACAGTGCGGGGCTTGGTGGCTCATCCAGCACTCGGGAGGCAGAGGCAGGAAGATTGCTGTGAGTTCAAGAGTGAGTCAGAGCCAGCCTTAACTACAAAGCGAGACCCTGTCTCAATTTAAAAAAAAGGAGGCCAGCCGTGGTGTCTTCTGAAGCCCTGCACCTATGTTTTGTTTGATCTATAAGTCTCATATTTCAGATTGACTTTTGGAATCAGGATGCATGTCCCTTCCTTTTTTCTAATTACCTGTGTTTTTATTGATTTTTCTCTATTCAGCCATGTTGGATCCACTACAATATAAATTATTTGTGAGAGAATGGAGAGAGCTTGAGACCTTAATGCTAAGTGAAATAAATTAGATTCAGAAAGTTAAACATCATGTGTCTTTTTTTTTTTTAGGTTTTTAGGTTTTTTGAGACAGGGTCTTGCTTTGTGGTTCAGACTGGCCCTGAGCTCAGCCTCAAACTCACATCATAGCAATCTTCCTGCCTCTGCCTCCCTAGTGCTGGGATTACAGACGTGAGCCACCACACCCGACACTGTGGTATGTGGTACTGGTTGCTGTGGGGCGTGAGTCTCCACGCCCAGTATGGTATGTGGTTACCGGGGATTGAACCCCGGTCCTTGCACTTGCAAGACAGGTGCCGGAACCACTGAGCTAACTCCCTGGCCCAAATATCATGTGTCTCTTATATGTCAAGCCCTAAATATAAAAATTTGAATGAGCAAAACAGAAAAGGGATGGCATAGGAAATTGGGAAGTAGATTTAGTAGTGATAGGAATGGGATCTAAAGAAGGTGGGAGAGATGAAGGTGTTAAGAAAGATAGTAGGAAACACGGTGCAGACACAATATATATATGTATCAGTACCCGATGATGAACATAATTTTATGTATCACAGGCATATACTAAGTAAATAATGACCCATATTTGATTTAGTCCAAAAATGTTACAATTGTATAGTTGGCCTAAATGTATGTTTCACCCCTTAAGTATGCAGAACTTAAGCGTACTATAGTAAATGTTTAATTGCTTAAGTGTTGTTTGACTCTAAAGAACATGTTTAATTTCTTATTATCTTTATTTTAACAGCTACAAAATACAGTAAAGCTCTTACCCAAAAGATTACATGAAGATATAGACTCATAACAGAATTGAAAATCTCAACAATCATTTGTTAATATTTGTTGGGTACTCAGTACATGGTAATCCTTTGTAATGCATTTACATGTGTTATTTCATGCAGTTTTTATTTTTGAGGGGGTCTGCCTATTGGTACATGTACTATTTGTGTATCTGTTGCACATAAGTGAAGTGGAACTGATAATAAAAGCTCCCCAAACTGGCCCCGTAGCCTGATACATGGGTGAAGCATGGCAGTAGAATGCATTAGCAGAAGTCTAAATCCCAGAGCCTTATTGTTAAACACTGATGCAGCTCCCCATGGTATAAATGTGTCCAGGGGGGTTCCCCAGGGAGGTAGTCAGGGAGACCAGTTCATCACCACCTCCTCATATATATATACACGTACAACCTCCCGCTTGGTCATTTAAATACCTCCTTACCCTCCCATGCTCCCTACTATGTATAGGGTATTCACGTATTTCCATTAATTGAACCCAGTTAAAACATACTCAGAAAGGGGAAAAAAGCTGTTAAAAACAAAACAAAATAAAAACAAAGCTTATGTATATGGTGGAGCAGAGGGGTTTAGAAGGGTGGGCCAAAAGGAAAAAATGATAATCATGATATATCAGGTACAGGTTCAAATTCTCGATGAACATGGTCATAATATATGCCTAAAATCCCCCAATACACTCAATAATGGGGAAATTTTTTTTTAAAGTGACAAAACTGGTGAATCAGTTTGCCCTTTAAATGGTCTCAAGTGCATTGAAACATTTCTTTCAATATGAAACTAGTCTAGAAAAATGATGAAGTATTTAAGTTACTGACCACCCTTTGTTAAGTTATCCATGCAAGTGTTCACTGTCTTTGGCTTATCATGGTCTAATAAGTAAAAATAGTAGATTTATTTTTCCCTGGCTTCCACGTGTATTTCCTCATGCCCCTTGCCATGCATTGAAATTGGCTTAAAAATTATAATTTTTAAATTAATTTTATAGGTGCCTTAGCAAATGTGTGATGCATTCAGATGGCAAATATTGTTATTGTGTATTACCAATATTTTCTCAATTAGAATGGCTTATGAGAGTCGACTGTGTCTGGTTTCATGTGATAAGAATAGAGTGATAAACATGTAGTGCATGAGGAACAGTGTTGTTTCCGGGCATGTAATTGCTTTTATTAGGAGGTAACAAAAGTAATTACTTTATAACATGTGATGCTATTAGGAAATTTGTAATTTTCTTTCCAAAGAGAATTTGATATGATTAGGTACCTTTTGTTTCATTAACAGCAATAATAAAGATGCTATCACTCCTCTCTTCCGTTTCACTTGCTACTTAGACTTGCAGTATCAGATCAGATCTCTGCCCATCATTAGCATTTTCACTATTTTCTGTGCTTTTATTTGCTAAATGCTGACAATTTCAGACTTTTAATAATTGATTGTATTATGGAATGTTAATACATCTGCATGATGGATCAGAATATAGTTCTAAAATTTTTGTGTTACATTTTTAGTCAGTTTTATTAATCATACAAGTTGGCATACACAATTTCTTAATCAATTTCAGAGCATAAACTGAAAACATACATATGAATCATAGGAAATGTTTTGGATTTGAGACACTGTTTGGAACATGAGTCTAGCTTGCTTGCTTATTTACTTGCTTATTTATTTAGAGGCTGGATCTCACTGTGTTGTTGAGGTTGGCTGTGAATTTGCTGTATAGCCTTTCCTTTGCCTCAACCTTCCAAGTGCTGAGCTTAGTTATGAATGATCCTGCCAGATTTGGCTTTTTTTTTTTAATATTGCAGATAGGCCAAAATTTAATTAAAGGGTTAAGGATTTTTTACTCATTACAAGAAGCTTTGTCATCAACCATTTCTGTGTTAAGTTCACTTACAAATTTACCCTATGAAAACAATGTTTTTCGGTTATGTTTTGTAGTAGAGAGTTATTTGATAATATTGACTGTCATTATATGATGATTGTATTGCCCACTCTAATTAATAGGGCATGATGCTATTTTTGATTTACAGTAGTAATATTTTTTTTAAAAAAAACACATAATTTTTATCTCTACATGCACAGTGGAATTAGTGATGAGAAGGTACTACCAGGCATTTTGTAGCAATGGTGCAGAAAGTTAACACTCCCAGGAATTATTGAATTAATGTACTTGTTCTTATTAGAATGGTATTCGAATTGGTTTAAACACATTGCCCCAGGTAGGTATATATGATAACAAACAAAACTGAACTTATCAAGTATTTTAAGCAGCCTTTTCTAAATTAGGTGTAAATTTCACAATGTTGCTTTCTGTAATAGCCATGTCTGATAGTACCTTGTATTAAACTTCACATTGTAGGACTCTTAAGTCATTTATAATGGAAGAGCTTTGAAGGAGCTTTATAAATTTAATATATTCCCACATCAGTGTATAAGAATAATGTACTTTATATTTAATAATTTTTCTAGTTATAAACTATATATTTCAACTGAAATTTAGTAAAAGAAAGATGGGTAAATGGATATGGTGGTGTATACATATAATCCCAAAATGCTGGGAGACTTTGAGGAGGGTAATCATAAATTCAGACCCAGTCTGGGCAACTTTGTAAGACCCTGACTCAAAAAACAAAAAAATAGCTGAATTGGTAACTCAATGGGAAGGCTCTTAGTTCTGAGAGAGAGTAGTGGAGGAGGGAGGAAAACATTAGATAAAATGATTTTTAATATTATCCTAATATTACATTATCATTCTTCCTTTGTTTCAGTTCTTCTCCTCATCCTTGTGCACTCTGAGACATGGTGACTTCAGGGCACTTTAGTATTGTTATCAACTGTTGATGATTTAATCATAATTCCAAAAACATCATAATCACTTTCTTTCGTGGGCAAAGTATAATTATAACTCAATATTTATATATTGTATAATATTTAATTTAGAATTATCAATAAATTAATTAGAATAGATTACATTTAGAAGCAAGTAATTTTAAGAGTATGAGGATCTTTATGACTTTTATAAATGGTTGTAAATGGATATTCTTCTTTTATAATTTAGTATTTATCTGACACATGGTACATGCTTGTGTTTATATCTCGTAGTAGAGGAAGAAAAATATTGGAACCTTAGAACATACATGGGACCAAAAGGCAATTCAGTGTTTTTAGAGTATTCTTTTTCTTATATTTTAATGTGCATATCTATTCTTCATTTGGATCAAGAAGCCAAAGCAGCCATTTGGAAAATCACACTTTGGCCTGATATTTAGGGATTCTTTAAAGAGTTTTTAAAATGATAATCTTAGAATTCAAAAACAGATCAAAAAGATTGTATGCCTTTGAAAAATTTTCCATTTTGGTTCATTCTCCAGTACGATTTTTGTCTGAGTTACAAATTACAAGAAATTCTGTATCTACTCTTGAATTTCTTTGTGATCATCAGAATTACTATTAGTATATGCTTTTGGAGTGTCATTTAATGTTTAAAAACTTTCTTAATGTAATAGTAATGTTTTTTGATATGGTCCATCCCTTTAGGATTGATATGACTGGATTTTTAATAAATAATATGTTGCTATTAACATTTATGTAAAATAAATATAAAAATATAAAATAAATAAAATAAATAAATATATATATTTATATATATAAATATAAAAATAAAATAAATATAAAGCATTATATATATATATAAAATGTCTTTGTTCTCAAGGATGTGTACCTTGACATTTACAGAATTCATCTGATTTTGTCATAACATAGAGGTTGGCAGCTAGGAAACATGCAATATTGGCTCTTTGTTAAAATAGACAATATTTTGATTAAATAATAACTTTTAGTGAGAGTACCAACAAGGAGTTATATAAATCATTCAGTGGAGGTGTTCGGAATTTGATAATGGACAATATATTTCTCAAAAGCGATTCAATGTTAATCTTCATTAATAAGCAGTCATTAAAGATTTTTTGAGGTTGAATTTTAATCAAGATTAAGTAACATTTTAATAAACCTTGTAGACAATAAACCTAATGTCAATATATCTATGTAAATTTGTCCTTTAGACTATGTCCCTCAGACATTCACATCTCCCTTGTCTCACCAGACTCTAACATGTAAGTAATCAGCACAGTGAATGCTTGGCTTTGTTCCACAAATCTGGGGTGAATTGATACCTGAGTATTGAGGCCAGCAGTTGTGTGTCTGTTGTCACTGGCCTACACAGATACTAATGTATTTTGACAGTGAGGCAGCAGTGCTGTTTAGCAGTACTTCTGAGCAGCCATTAAGGCTGTCTTCCTTGTCTTATTAAGCGCTTTAAAGGAATTTATATTTTCTGTCGTATGCCATACTGTACTATATTTCCCAGAATGCTTTTTACTCCAGTAGGACACAATGAATTTTTCTGAATTTTTAGTGGTAGAAATGAAATTTATCTTATTCTGCTTAGCCCACTTCCCTGTGTTTCTACACTTTAGGCCCTGCTTACATATTTGGGTTCAGGATAAATATTTCCTTCTACTCAGAAACATTCCTGTGGTCTAAATGATTATTCCTTGTAAAGGTTGTTTAGATGTTTTAAAATTGTTATGTGTTAACTGATACATTATCTACTAGCATGGTTAGCATTATCCAGAGAGATTTTGTTTAGTTCATTTTATGGGGGGGAGGGCAGGGTCTTGCTTTGTAGTTCAGGCTGACCCTGTGCTCACTATGTAGACCAGGTGAGCCTGGAACTCAGCAATCCTCTTGCCTCTGCTCTCTAAGTGCTAGGATTGCAGTGTGAGCCACCATGCCCAGCTGTAGTGATATGTGGTACCAGGGATCAAAATTTGTACCTTGAGCTTGGCAGGCAGATTCCAGAACCACTGAGCTAAATCTCTGGCCCTCTTTAGTTATTTTCTTATTCCTAACCTATTTTTATCTGTATCCTCTCATTACTTCCTAAAACTCACTATGATTAAAAAGTTGCAATGAAACCTAGCATGGTAATCGAAGAGCACTGGGAGAGTGGGGGTGAACAATTGTAAGTTGAAATTCGGCCCAGGCAGCTTAGAGAGACCCTGATT
>PVIR01001806.1:18043-31580 GCA_004026965.1 Petromus typicus
AGGGGACAATGTTGAGATTGTAACAAAAAAGTAAGGAAACAAATTTTATATATATGGGGGGGTGGTAGGGTGGGTGGGGCTATGGGAAAAAATGAGAATTAAGTTGTGTCTTATACTGGTACAAATCCCCATTATGGAGTGCAATCATGATGTGTATATTTAATGTACCAATAAAGATAATTTAAAAAAAATAATAAAATATATAATATGTTGTAGATGTAGCTTAGGGAAAAGGCCCAGTAGCTCAGGTGGGGTTAGGGTGACAAGGGAACTTTTGGATTGACCTATAATTTAAAGTATTGAAGTAGGAGTAGAGAAAAAAACAGTAAACAATCAAAAGACAAGTAAGAAAGTGATAAAAGCTTTCAGGGTTATTATGTATAATGTACTTCCTATGTAACTAGGTGTTTGTTTTATAGATGTCGTAATTGAATTCTTACTGGAGGGGCTGCTTATCTTCTCTGAAGTTAGTCTTTTTTTATTTTGAGGAAATCATGCTATCAAGTCTTTTCCAGAAAGTATAAGTCCTTTTTTTCTATTATTCCTTTATTTTTCTATGAATTCATAAATTTAAAAATATTATGTCTATGTACATGGGTCATCTACTCTGTGCCATATGCTAATCCAGGCCATGGGGAATATTACAGTGATTCAAACAGGTATGATATAGGTTTATTTGTGTAACTTATAGTCTAGCTGAAAATATATGCTAATAAATATGTAATTAAATTTGTAAGAGTGTCAGTTATTCTAATGAGGATAATAAACAGAAATATGATTGGAAACTTTTTTTTTTTTTGAGACAGGGTCTTGCTTTGTAGTTCAGGCGGGCCCTGAGCTCAGCCTCAAACTCACATCACAGCAATCCTCCTGCCTCTGCCCCCCCCCCCCCCAGTGCTGGGATTACAGGTGTGAGCTACCACGCCTGGTACTGTGGTATGTGGTTCTGATTGCTGCTGGGCATGAGTTTCCACGCCCAGTATGGTATGTGGTTACCAGGGAATCAAACCCAGGCCCTTGCGCTTGCAAGACAGGCGCTGGAACCACTGAGCTCAATCCTTGGACAATTGGAAAGTTTTTAGGTGGAGTATTTAGTGAACTAATTTTAAAAATATATGCTTAACCAGCTTGGACTGTGCATATATATAATGCCAGCACTCTGGGAGACTAAGGCAGGAAGATTACAAATTTTAGCTCAATCTGTGTGATTTAGGGATATCTTGTTTCAAAATTAAAGTTACATAGAGGAAAATTAAATAATATGAATATAAATTAGTGCATAGGCCGTGGGCTTATTTTTCAGGATGGATGAAGAGATGAATTAATGGATGGTTGAATACATAGACAGGAGGAAGGGAAGAAGGAAAGTGAAGATAAAAAAGGGAAAGAAAGGGAGAAGAAAGATGAATGAAAAGAAGAAAAAAGGAAGGCAAGAAAAAAGAATATTAATTGTGGGATTTTAATCCATATCTTTAGAAGCAGAAGTCAACAATATTTATTCAATGATGAATTGGAAATACAACCTTTGAAAAATGAAGGAATTAAGATTCCTTATAGATTTTGGGCTTTAGCCAAAGATACTGTCTAACAAATACATTTTCTAACCATAACATCATAAAAGGCTAAGAATCTTGTTCATGGAAAACTTGCTTGGAGGATTAAAATAATGTGATAAGACAAACCATCTTTGAACATAGTCTCCTAGTATTTTCAAAGTTAACAAGAACAGTGCAGCTTGAATTAGTTCTGTGTTGACAAAAATAGCTGGTATAACTTTAATGTTAACCTTTGTTTAATCTCTAGGGATTTGTGCCTCTCTTGATTTTACTGCAGTGTTAATTCTTCCTTTTTCCTCTGTGACTGTTTGATGAAATGAATAGTGCATCTCCAAATCTTTTTTTTTTTTAATTTAATCCAGGTTGAGGCCATACTTTGTGTTAGATATGAGTTAATTACAAATTCAACAATTTTCCTGTGATGATGAAGATTTTATTTTCATTTCAACTAAACACTTGATCTAAGAAAGATTTGTAAATTATTTATATATTTGAGGGACACGGAAATTGTGCTGCTAAAATCATGCATCTGATTAAAACAACAATAACAACCACAAGTCTTTCAGAAAGAAATACATCATTGTGGGAGGTTACCTAAATACCTTAAACAACTGCATTCCGAAACTCTGTTTGTAGGTAGGAATAACATGTGATTGGGTGTTCGAAATTTTATGCATTACTTTGTTCTAGAGGATGAAGTAAATTTAGCATTGTAATCATTGTGAATTGCCAATATACATTTGTATATAAAAATCTTTTTTTAAAAATATTTTTTGTGCCTTATTGTATATCACAAAGAACCCTGTTATGTTCAAAGAGTGATCTGTTGACACAGTAGTATAAAGTGGATGGAAAGGGCAGAGCAACTGTGATTCTTTAGGATTTCCTTATGCTTCATATCCAGAAAACTTAGAACCAAATCTTAATTCTCGGTCAGTTGGCTGGGCTTTCCTCCTGTATCCTGAACAACTGAAAAATTTTCCACCCTAATATTTGACTTTGTTGGGGTTTGGCAGAGTGATTTCTAGCATTGTCATACTAACTTCATTTGTGAAAATGTTTTATAATAATAAACAGGAAGATAATGTAGCTTCTCTGTATGCAAGCCTTTTCCAACAGCAGTTCTAGTGCATGGGTGATGTACAATGCAATGGAGGTTTGCAAATCTGCTTCTAAGTTTTAGTTTATATGATCAGTCAACTCCACAGAAATTATTTTGCAAGGCATCTGGAAAGTCTAGAAGAAAATTTAAATCCAGTTTTTGTAGGAAGCTGATCAAATTTCTGTTTCTGATGTTTGCTTTTCACTTAACATTTTGGGTAGTGAAGTAGACTAGGAATCGAATAATTTCAATTGTTGCATTTTCTGAGTGCTAGAGTAGTATCACAATAGGACTTTTAGAATATACCTATTCTCTTGAATTGATATGTGGAAGGTAACCCACATTGTTTTAATGTCTCATTCTGAATAAATTCTACATACAAATATATCCTTAAATTTATATAACTTGTTTATATTTAGGTATTTGCATAGGCTCTAGACTACACTGGATTCTGGGCTGCTTTGTGATTTTTCCCTTATTCCAGGACTTAAACCCATGTTCCCACTCGAGAAAGTACATAGTTAAGCAGTAGACAAGAGATTTGTGCTCTGCTTAATGAATCTTAGTCTTCCTATTTCTGTATCTCTAAAACACACTTTCTAGGGGCATAGTTAAAGGTCAGGGATTCCATTCTGGTTGTCCTTTGTACAAGGACCCACTATGTAGGGTTTTACGAGGGACTCACCTATGTACTCTAGAGACTGTGTAAATAGATTCACAAGTGGAAAAGAAAAGATAAGGATAATGATTTAGATTTACATAACATTTACTACTCTGTATTAAGCATTGTTATGTTCTCATTAACCTGTTGAGGTTACAATTATCAGTTACATTTTATACATGAGGAACAGAAGGCACAGAGAAGTTATGTAACTTGCCCAGGATGATATGGTTTATAGGTCAGAAAATGGTGATTGCAACTAAGACATTTTGTTTTGTGGCCTTTTTCTTTTTTCCTGTGATATAATATAAATTTGCTAATTCCCCTAATATCATTTTCTATGGAACTTTCATCAAGCTCTACAATAAATGTAGCATGTTTTTTCATTGCACTCATTAGAGATAAAGTGACAGCACATCAGTAGATCTAAGTTTTTTTGTTTAATGCATGCGGTGCCTTTAGAAGTTAGTACAATAGGGCCGGGGAGTTAGCTTAGTGGTTCCGGCGCCTGTCTTGCAAGTGCAAGGACCCCGGTTTCATCCCCAGCAACCACATACCATACTGGGCGTGGAGACTCACACCCAGCAGCAACCAGTACCACATACCACAGTGCCGGGCGTGGTGGCTCACCCCTGTAATCCCAGCACTGGGGAGGCAGAGGCAGGAGGATTGCTGTGATGTGAATTTGAGGCTGAGCTCAGGGCCCGCCTGAACTACAAAGCGAGACCCTGTCTCAAAAAAAAACAAAACAAACAAACAAAAAAAACTAAAAAAAAAAAGAAGTTAGTACAATATAAAAGCTCCATTTTCATAGTAGATAAATGAAAAAAATCAGCTCATTTTATATACATAGAAAACAACAGTTTGTTTTCTCAAGTTAGTGAAGGTTTAGAACTCATTCTTTTTTTTAAGTACAGTTGTTATGATTCTACTCCGAAATATAGTGTTTCTTTACAAAAGAGATATCAACAGAGTCCCTAGAATATGTAAACAAAGTAATAAAAATACCAGTCTGATGAGATATAGCTGTGATGTGGTGTCTGTCTAAATTTAAATGCCAGAGATGTAGCTCAGTGACACCACACCTGCCTCATAAGTGCAAACTCTTGAGTTAGATCCCTGTTACTAAAAAAAAAAAAAAAAAAAAAAAGTGTGTATTGTTTTCCATGAACAAGATTCTTAGCCTTTTATGATGTTATGGTTAGAAAATGTATTTGTTAGACAGTATCTTTGGCTAAAGCCCAAAACCTATAAGGAATCTTAATTCTGTCTTTTTTGAAAAGGCACACAGCCAAAAAGAATTACACTTTCCTTTAGCCCAAAGTAATTGTTATAATGTGGTATGATTATTGATATAAAGATCCATTAAAATAGTATTGTTGAACAATTAAAGATAAATCCTCATGATTTCAAATAAAAATATTTGAACAGGGACGTGAAGCATATGCAGACATTATTTTTTTAACAATAAGGGTATTTTGGCAGAAGAAATTATGTATGCAAGTGTGGATATTAAGTTATCACATGTCAGGGAATCAAATACGAAATAATTGCAGAATGTACCCTGAAGAACAGGAGGGAAATGACTTGCAAATGCATATTGAAGTGAATTGGTATAAGCTTTCTTTATTGTCTACACATAACTTTCAAAGGAGTTTTAATTATAGGGTTGGGGTGGTGTGGTCAAATTGAATTTTAAAATGGTCATTTGCAGTAGGAAATTGAGGATTGATGGGAGGACATTTAGATGCCTTTTGTATCATAGTCTAATTGGGAAGTTTTAAAGAATCCAATGCAAGGGAGTGGACGTGAGGAAATTAAGGAAAGTGCCAAATATTTACAAAGTGAAATTAATAGTTATTGATCACATGTTCAACCTGGAGAGATGAGGAAAAGAATGAGGAAGTAGAAATCTGATATGTAAGTCCTGTGTATGTCATTTATGTATCAAGTTGGATGGTGATGCTACTTACTGAAATAGAGAATACGATAAACAAAGTTAACTGTAGATATAATACATTTGTAAAAAATCATTAAACTGCTGTGTCCTATAGGTACATGTTGATAATTGGAACTCTGAAGGATATCATGCTTTGAAATAGAGATTGGGAGTTCATGTATATAATTCATGCATATAATTCAAAGCCATGAGAATGGATCAGATTACCTATAAAACAATTGCAGGGAGAAAAAAAAAGACAAAAACAAACATACTCACAGCCCACGATTAATCCCTCAGTGCCAGAAATAAAAGGAACACATGGCAAGGAGATGCCAACAGAATAGTAGCAAAATAAAAAAATGTGGTCTTACCAAATCTAGAAGAAAAAATATTTCATGAAGAATGCAGTCCATTTTAATCAAGTAGATTATTGCAGAGAACTGAATTCTGACAAAGACAGCTAAATTTTACGGCCAGTCCTATGGTGAATGGTGCTGGTCTTGACATACATATATTTTCCTTAATGCTGTCAAGAAAGTTAGATTAACATTATTTGCCATTTAGAACCATTGGGTGGATCTGGTGATACCAATCATTAACATAATACAAAAGAAGTACAAATTCTCTAGGAACAAGAAAGAACTGTGAATCCTGTTGAGTATGATACTCAGAGCTATTCAGGAAGTAGAAAAGCGTCTGATCTAGAACTCATAAGAGTATACTCGTCTAGACATAAAATTTTTGAAAATTATTTCGTATTGGAAATGCTCCTAGTTATCCTCATAAATATTTAACAAATAAAATTGAATCTATTTTGTAATGGAAAATTACAATTACTGATATATACTTTGTTACACCAGTATACATATTCATCACATTTTATAAAAGAGACAGTTGAAAATGAATGGAATATATTAGTTTAGTTCTTGCTCAAGACGATTTGAATAAAGTGATGTAATGTAAGACAGTTAATACCAAAGAATATATGTTTTAGGCCTAATATCAAAGTTATTTAAAAAGTGTGGAATGAGTTATTGGTATAACATGTAAACCTATGCAAGGGACTGGACTCATAGTTCAGTGGTATCACACTTCCCTGGTATGCTCAAGGCCCAGGTTTTGATTACCAGTGTCACAAAAAAAACCCAAAACAAAACAAAAAACAAAAACACTTCCCTTGTATTCATATCTTAGAATTTTATAGAGTGCCGTATTTTCTTAGAGTGCTCATTTATGTCTGTGCTCACCTAAAGATAACATTTGATTAGACAATACACAATCTCTGAAATTAAGAATTATTCTTTTGGAAGTTAAATCTCTAGTAGAATTGCCATCCTCAGACTGCTACATTCCTAAGGGAGTATAATGATTGGAAATGTGGAAAAGATTATATTTTCTTTTTATTTACTTACTTATGCACTTATTTACTTATTTGATACTGGAGATCGAACTTGGGACTTTGTGTTTGCGAGGCAGGCACTGGAACCACTGAGCTGAGTCCCCAACCCTAATGTAAATTATTTTTGTTTCATAGTTTTTAATACCAGTAAGAAACATTCGATATGATTAACCTTATTAATTTTAATTCACACAACTTGCTAAAAGTTGTTATTAATTTTAGGGAATGAAATCTTTATTGATTTATGTTTCTGTAGAAATGACCTTGTAAAATGTCAAAATTGCTATTATGTACTTTGGAAAACTACTTAATGATTTGTGCTTTATGCATTTAAAACCTTTATTGAAGGACAAGGATTTTATTAGGACATTTCAGTTTGTATTTGTTGACAGAAGTGAACTAGGTGGTTGAATTCTCACTGATAATACTGTCACATTTGTTAAGAAATTGTCTAATGATAAAACCAGGTTTTGCTCATTTTTGTATTAACAGCAACTAGTTCATTAAATATTGCATGAACTGGAGTGTATTGTTTCAAAACTTAGACCCTAGCCACAATTCTTACTTAATAGATATTTAGTTTAAATTACTATATTTATGTCATCATCAGTGACATAAATATATACATATACATTATATATGTGTATATATGCATATACATCATATATGTATATATACATTATATATGTATATATACATATATATTATATATGTATATATACATATACATTGCGTATGCATATATACATATACATTGTAAATGTATAGATATACATATTCATTATATATGTATATATACATCTATACACATATATATATAATCATATCATATATCATATCGTATTGTGTCATGTATCAAAGACAGGTGTTCTTTGTGCTGTCCATACTCACCTCAAGCTTGCTGTCCTGCTTCAGGCTCCCATGTAGCCTGGGCATATTGTCATGTGCCACTGCACTCTCTGTGATATTTAGCATTTGATCTCCAGAGTGACCCTTTAAAACATAATAAGGCCACAAAACAGACAGTGAGAAAAGCAGAGGCATATTTTTGCTTGTTTATTAGTCTTTATCATCTAGTGATTATAGTTTATTATCACCTAAATAAGAACTTTTATTTAGATTCAGTGAAATCTTGATTGAAATTCAAATAGCATATTTCACAGATCTAGAGAAAATAATTCAAAAATTTATCTGGAACCACAAAAGACCTAGAACAGCAAAAGCATTTCTAAGGAACAAGGATATGGTAGGGAGTATTAAGATACCCAACTTGAAACTATAATACAAAGCCACTGTGATAAAAATGGAATGGTACTGGCAAAGTAACAAACCTGAGGATCGTGAAGTAGATTAGAATATCCAGAAACAACTCCAGATACACTAAGCTACCTCGTCTTTGTCAAATGAGCCAAATACCCCCAGTGGCAGAAAGGATTCCACTTTAACAAACGGTGTTTGAAAAAGTGGGCTTCAGTCTGCCAAAAACTAAATCTAGACCTATTTATTTCAGTGTGTACTAAAATAAAATCAACATGGATTAGAGACATACATATTAAAACAAAAACACTAAGCCCTGCTGCAAGGCAGGCTAGGTAAAACTTTTGAAGACAATGACTTAGGGAAAAACTTCCTGAAAAAAAACCTCTGTATCATGAGAATTGGCAGAGGAAATCAACAAATGGGACCTCATCCTATTAAAAAGCTTCTGCACTGCAATGGAAACCAATCACAGAGTGCAAAGGCAGCCAACTATATGGGAAATAATCTTTACCAGCTGTTTTTCAAACAAAGGGCTACTATCTAGAATATATCAATTGCTTAAAAAAATCAGCACATCTCATCTCATTCTATGATTATGATCATTTTGATTATATTAAATAACACACTTTTAATATTCTTCTCTTGGATATTTCAGATAGCACAAACATTAAAGGTGACATGCTTGAGTTCTAAAATGCCGAGTAATCAGTTATCATTTGTATAATTCTTGCTTATATTACAAATGTCATTGTCTACTAATGCTGACTTAATTTGTATGAGATTATCTTATGGAAGGCTGTTTTCATAGCTATGTGATACCATTTTAGAAAGGAAGAAAATGCTTTTTTCTTAAAGGACATTCTTAGTTCTTTAGCTTTTACTTCCTATCATTTGCCAGTCAATAAGAGTATATATACATAGAAGAATTGTTTACACAGTACATCAATACAATTAGGAATTAATACCTATTTGCCTTTTACTTTGACATTTTCTTTTTAGATGATGTGAATAAATGCCATGTTTATCACAGAGATAGAAATAAAACATAAAATCTACTTTATTTCACTCATGTATTTTATGCCATAGTTCACTGAATAGAATTTTTGAGGATAAAGTGACAGTCAATCCATTTTAATGAATCCTTGAAATTTCCCTATTATGTGAACAGAAAAAATGACAATATTCACTGAATGATTTTCAGCTTGACAAAATAGATTCTTTTAGAATTAGTAGTAGTTTTTTCTTTTGAACTGGGCCAAACATTTATTAATATTTAATTGTTTTTGGTGATAAAAATGGAACATGGATTAACATGCATTTCCATGTTTAAAGTAGTCCCTCATGAGGGAATCAACATTCATGAACTTCGCTCATCATTAGGCATCATCATACAAAATGAAGTAGAGACCCATAAGCGGGTAGTGTTGGGTTATTGAACTGGGGCATGAAAAGCTGGTTTTGGAGCCAGACTCTTGGGTTCAAACGCCACTTCTACTATTTCCTCACTTGTGTGGTCTCAGGTAAGATGTGTGATATCTTGTCTCTTAACAAACAGAGTTGAGATAATAATAGTATCTGCACTTTACATTTATTTTGACAATTGTAGCAATAAATGTAAATTATAAGCAGCTGTACCTGCCACATAGTAGTAGTTCATTATTAGTATTCATTATTATATTGTATTATTATATGTCTGACCTCTTTATAATTTATGAATTCGCAAGTATTTAGTACAGGACCCATACATGAAGAAATATATTTGCTTATATTTAAAAGGTAGTAAGTCTCTTTTTTATATTCCTGTTCTGACAGGTTGTTTGCATGACTTAAATCTGTCTTTCTTCCTTTTTTGAATGAGCTCCTTCAAGTTGAGGACCATGATATGAATGAAAAAAAATGTGTGTTACCATACGTATCTTAATTGTGGGTTTTTTAGGGGAAAACTGAACTCAGAAATGTGATTCATGGAATAACTGTTATTTTGATGTCTGTTAGGAAACTGTATATGTGTACTTAAAATGTGATAAAAGCCATAGTTTACATTCAAGAAGGATAAGGCTAATGACAAATGCAAAAAGAAAAAGACTCATGGATTGGCTTTAGCTATTATGTTAGAAGACATAGGCTTTAGAGATCAGTGGTAGCAATGTAATATTTTCAATTTGCTAGTCTGAAAGGAAAGATGGAGTGTAATAGTTACATACTCTTCACAAGTAAAAGTTTGACAACATTGAACTGAAATTTATTCCATCTTTAGATGAGAGATGGATTAAAATTTCAGAATGAATTTAGCTTGTAGCTTTTAGATGAAACTATTGATTTGTCTCTGTTAATGATAATAGGATTTTAATATATTAGTTTTTAAAAATATTATATATATACATATATATACATATATATACATATATACATATATATACACATATATATATACATATATACATATATGTATATGTACCCACTTCATTAGTACCCACTTCATTAGTTCTGTAAAATTATATGTACTCCAGTGAAAAAATATCTTTAGCATTCCTGAGTTGGAAAATGAAATCAATAATTTCTTATGTGTTCCTTCTATTACCTGTCATTTGTTTAAGCAATTGACCCTGTAACCTATACTTTTTTGGGGGAAGGATCCTATTGGAGATTGAACTTGGGCACTTGTGCTTGCAAGGTAGATGTGGTACCATTGAACTAAATCCTAGGACCTTAAACTCCATTTTTCTTTTTTTCTTTTTTTAGGTTTTTTGAGACAGGGTCTCACTTTGGAGTTCAGGCTGGCCCTGAGCTCAGCCTCAAACTCACCTCACAGCAATCCTCCTGCCTCTGCCTCCCGAGTGCTGGGATTACAGGCCTGAGCCACCACGCCTGGCACTGTGGTGTGTGGTACTGGTTGCTGCTGGGTGTGAGTCTCCAGGCCCAGTATTGTATGTGGTTACCGGGATCGAACCCAGGTCCTTGCGCTTGCAAGACAGGCGCTGGAACCATTGAGCTAAATCCCCAGCACTAAACTCCATTTTTCTTAAACTCCATTGTTAAGTGTGCATGATTTGTAGTCTTGATTGACACAAGCCAATTTGCTTGTCCACTTTTGTACATGAGTTTCACAGTCTGCTTATATGCTTGGCAGTATTATTTCCCCAAAGGAAAGTCCTATACCTTTGACTCATCTAATCCTGGTACTTACCGTCTTTTACAACTCCTTTGCTTCTTCTAATGATTCCTGATACCAGCTTTGAGAATTCTAAGGAGAGGTTACTGTGTCTGAGTGACACTTTTCATTTTCTTAATTCATTCTATGAACTTGTACATCTTACTTTTTAAATGCCCTTGAGTTACTTTTAAATATTCTCTTTGGTGTCCTCAGCCCTGTTTATAGCTTTGTGAGGGTAGAATACAGGCCGTCTGTTTGTTTGGTTCCTTTCACAATGACAGTAGGTATTTAGTTTAAGCTAATCCTAACTAAATTCTCCAGTGCAGAAATGCTTGGGGTACATAAATGCATTTAAAATTGGCTTAAAAAAACAAAACTCAGGAAATAGAGGAAGTAGGAAAATTTCTGATCTCTTTAAAGCTTCAAGCCAGTTATATTACTAGTATCAAACATATCAGTATTGAACCCTCTCTTTGCTTATTTCTTATTTTTAACCGAGCAGTTTATAAGATGCTACATACTTTAGTCCTTGAAGATTACACCACCTTGAATTTTTCCACCTTACTTGGCAAATGTAGTCCTGTTTATCATTGTAGTATTTAAATAATTGTGTGTTTGGTTAGAATGTTGATTTTCTAAATTCGGATTAATATTTTAAGTAAAAATAGTTTTTTCTTAAAATCAGAATGAACATGCCAAGAGCAGAAAAAGGAATAATGCACATATATACATGTACACACACACACACACACACACACACACACACACACACACACAGTTGTGTTAGTATCCTCTGTTCAACTCTCATAGATTGTAGCAAGTATGGACATGAAACTCAGATGAAAGTCTTAAATTAATTTAAACTGTTGGAAGAACTAGTGTTAATTAAGCAACAGGTAAAACTTATAATTTCTTAAAGCAAGACCATATTAATTCCATAGCAGACGTTAATTGTTCATTGTTAGGTAAAGCTCTAAATATGCTGCTTTTTTCCTTATTATTTTAACTCACTATCAGATGATCATTTTTATTATGTTAATATGAGATAAAACAAAAGTGAATTATGTTCTATGTTTTCTTAATGTTTCTAATTTTTATTTCATCTTATTTGCCTCCAAATATTGAAAATATTAAAGGGCTGAATGAACAGGACTGATTTTCATTAAAAAAAAAAGTTATGTGAAGATTTGGGACATTCTTTTATTTTTATGAAATATATTTAGTACTGTATTTGTAAAAATTATCATACTCATCATTCTGATAAATTCTTGGTAGCCTACGCCATGATGTTGGATAACATGCAGATCTTCTGCATGTCATTCTTCCAATTATAAACCATATCCTTTCTCTGGCCTTAAGTTTATTTAGCATTTTCCTTTCTGCTTTGTTTCCTATATCTATGTTCTCTCTATATTTTCTGTCTTTTGCCTTTGGTCTTCTGTGTACATGTGGACTTCTGTTCAATTAAAATTACACTTGGACTCAGGGAAGGAAATAATCTAAATCTTTATTTCTTTAAAATTTTTCCCATCCTTTTTAGTCATGGTCATGGTGAAATTTCCAAATTATTCAAATTTATAAAGACAAGGACTCACTAAATGAAATCTTTTTTTTTAATCTTTATTGGTACATTAAATATACACATCATGATTGCACTCCATAATGGGGATTTGTACCAGTATAAAACACAACTTAATTCTCATTTTTTCCCATAGCCCTACCCACCCTACCACCCCCCCCATATACATAAAATTTGTTTCCTTACTTTTTTGTTACAATCTCAACATTGTCCCCTTTCACCTTATTTTACATTGAGCATTTTCTATTTCACAATATATAACATACAATGCTAGGACTCATTTACATCTTCATTTTCTCATATCAGAGAAAACATGCGATATGTACCTATCTGTGCCCTATTTATTTCACTTAGGAGGATATCCTCAAGATATGTCCATTTAAGTAGAAATGATTCAAACTTATCATTTTTTATGACAGAGTAGTACTCCATTCTGTAGAAGAACCACAGCTTTTTTATCCAGTCTCCAGTGGGTGGACACTTGTTGTTTCCAAGATGGACTCCAGTTGTTTCCAAGATGTAGCAATCACAAACTGGGCTGCTATAAACATGGGTACACATATGTCACTGAGATATGAGTCTTTTAATTCGTGTGTATATATACCTAGCAGGGCAATGGCCGGGTCAAATGGGACCATCAATCCTAGCTTTTTGAGGACTCTCCAAACTGATTTCCACAGGGGTTGTACGAGTCTACAGTCCCACCAACAGTGGAGAAGGGTTCCTTATTCTCCGCAGCCTCGCCAACATTTGCCGTCGGCTGATTCTGAAATGGCAGCCATTCTATGTGGAGTGAGATGAAATCTCAATGTTGTTTTCATCTGCATCTCTCGAATGACTAATGATGTTGAGCATTTCTTCATATGCTTCTTAGCTGCTCTTAC
>PVIR01001806.1:31680-46564 GCA_004026965.1 Petromus typicus
TTTCCTTACTTTTTTGTTACAATCTCAACATTGTCCCCTTTCACCTTATTTTACATTGAGCATTTTCTATTTCACAATATATAACATACAATGCTAGGACTCATTTACATCTTCATTTTCTCATATCAGAGAAAAGATGCGATATGTACCTATCTGTGCCCTATTTATTTCACTTATGAGGATATCCTCAAGGTATGTCAATTTAAGTAGAAATGATTCAAACTTATCATTTTTTATGGCAGAGTCTAAGGTTATACCCAAATAGATACTTTGCTGTTGTGCTATCAAATGACAATAATTCATAGGGATATGGATTCCTACAAAGTGCTTTTCTGTATGTTAATTAAAGTAATCACAGCACTTCATAATTGACGACCTGAAGCTTAATTACTTCATCATGTATGTGTTATGTATTGTTTCATCCTTGCTTGTTTCATTTACTCCTCATTCATCCAAATATATAATTCTTGAATATCAGCCACAGGTTGTATTCTCCTTGGACTAAGGCTAAAAAAACGAACAAAATAAGATACCTGACATGGAAGGGCTCATGTTTCTAGTTAGATGGATGTGTAGATGAACAGATGAATTTTCATATAGTGTGATAATTAGCTAATGTTGAGGTGTGAAAAAATTGCACTGGGAATTTGTCTTTGTTAGCAGCAGTTAAGGTCTGAAGTTGGAAGTTGTTTTTCTGAGAGTTTCTTTTAGAGTAAAGTAAAGGGTATGTGAAGTAGAAGGACTTATGCATGTGTGTAAGATCTTATTGAGGGTGACTTGAAAATGAGTAAGATGTTATTTGCTCAGCATTGAGTGATAGACAATTAAATAGATAACCAACAGTCATTTTGTATAATAATAGTGGGCATTAAGCTTTAACAGTACCATGCTGAGCTACTCCTCCGTGTGCCTCATCAGGGAAAGCTGTCTGGGACAACCCCAGGGCCAATACTAATTCCCGAGGTGAATGACTTTGATGACAGGATAGTAGCTTCTAGCACTTTTTGAAGGATTACTGTGTGGTAGCCACTGTGCTAAGAATTTTGCATGTGTTCTCTCATTCAGTCTTCACAACTTTTGAAGCATTACTATTTCTGAAGCCTAAGTATGAAAATATAGTTGAAGTTCCAGCTGGTTAGGTGACTTCTCCTAAAATGTCATGGACATGACAGAACTGAGCATTGTCCCAGGTCTGTGTGATTCTATATTCTTTGTCTGCATGTAAACTCCATCTTACATACTACAGTGGAAATGACAAATATATATATTCAATATGACTCAAGTTTTCTCCTGGAAATGTTCATGATCTAGGACTTGTAGCAATGCTTATAAATAAACTGTATAACAAAATTATATGTGCTAAACTGGAGATATTTTTAAGGATCTAGGGACACAGCCTTGTAATTGTGAGTAAACCATCAAATTTACTGCAAAATATTGAGAGTAAACTTTGATTTTTTATTCTACTTTTATAACTCTCGAAAAGTTATTTGGCTCCTTTGATTCTTTTGATTCTATAAACTGTATTTAATAATGAATGCTTTATAGGAATGTTATTAATAGTAAATGAGATAAAGCAATTAGACTGTAGAAAGAATTCAGTGACCCTTGCATTTAGTATCTTTAAATGATAACAAGTACTATAGTTCTTTGTGCAAATGTACTATTATCAGAAAGAATATAGTGCTTGTTATTCAAAACTTATTAGATACAGAACCTTAGAAATGACAGTAACTGTTCAGAATACCCACAGTAGAGCTTTCTCAGCTGTGTAGTAAGGATTGATAATACTACCACCTTGACGAGGGTGGGTGTGTTTCTCCTTATACACATCCTTCAGGTGTTTATGGCATACATTAGGGGAAAAGTGGCCTTGCACCTTGGAGAAGAGGTGAGATTTTACTAAAGCAAACTGGTCTGGAAGAATAGGAGATGCCTTCAAGGGCCTCTGAAGGAAACCGCGTGGAATTAAACAACCTGGCGAGCTGGGTGAGCACCGCGATGTTGTTACATGGCTGTGTGTACAAGGACAAAAGAGGCAGTCAATGACTAAACACTGAGAACACGGAAGGCACTGGGAAAATAACTCTGCTCCCCTGTTTTTTTCTTCATTTGTTCACTGAGCAGAAAATAGTTATAGAAGAAAAGGGGTGGACAGCTGCTCTGTTCTAGCCTGTCATTTTTCAGTTGGAGAGAAATGTACAGAGAATACCAGGAGAAGGTCATGGTCCAGTCTGCTGTCATTTAATACTTTTTGTGTCTGCTTTTTATAGGTGTTTTATCTTGTCTCTGCTGTCAGCTGACAACTGGAGCAGTTGTCAGTGTGCCTGCCACACCTCAGTTGTTGGGGCACCAGTAAGCACTTTAAAGAAATTAGAGATTGTAACATGTTTGTCGCTAAGTTGCTGAATTACCTTGGATACCTAACGCTTCCAATATCAGCGGGCAAACAGGAGCAAGGAAGAGACTTGGCAGAATGCAGAGGCCTGGCACGATCTCCTGGGGCTTCCAGCTGGCCTGAGAGGTGGAAGATGCAAAAGAAAAGAATAGGAAAAGTAGTTCAGACTGAACTTTGGATGTCAGTTATGCTATGTGAAATTGGAGAAATGATTTAAATTTACTATTGCTTCCTGGCTATCAAGTTGTTTAGTAATCTGTATTTCCTGGTGTTGTGAAGAGGGTAACTATAGTGGATGCTAATGCTGGATTTCCTAAAATGTCACGCCACAGTAAAGACATATGTGCAGGTAACTGTTCAGAATACCCACAGTCTTGATATTTTCAATTGTTAACCTTTAAAGGCATGTAGCTAAGGCTTTTACAAAAATTTTATTGGTCGACAGCACACAACTTACCTAGTTTAAATTAGAATACACAAGTTGAGGAATAGTGTGACATGTATTTAAAGAAGTGGGAGGGAAATAAAGACCAGAGAACTGTCGAAATAACATGAGGTTAAATGTCACTTGCGCTAGGAACCTGTTTTGGTCTTCCAAGATTATGTTTTGAATACAAAGATCTGGAACCTGGACAAGGCCATGAGATGGAGCGATTTGTGCAGAGGTGTGAGCTGGGTGACTGTTTTAATAACCAAGGGACAAGGTAACGAGATCAGAGAAACTGGTTACAGTCATGAAAAGGACAGAAAAGAGGCAGATCGCTGAGTATCAATGATGAGGCCACAGGTTCACCTGGCCTATAATTCCAAGAAAGTAGAGAACGGCTCTGATGACAAATGAGAAATGGCTTTTTATAGGAGAGTGTTATTTCTATTTCTCCCATGTGTACTTTCTTGGCACAGTGATATGCATAATTAGAGATGGATTTCATGCCACAAAAAATATGGATGTGGAAAGATAAGTTTTCTATGATTGTCAGAAAGAAGAGAGTGACCAGACATAAAGATTGTCTTTTTGTTTGATTTTGGAGACAAGATCTCCCTAAGTAGTTTCAGCTAGCCTCGAACTTATTGTGTAGCCCAGGCTGCCCTCAATATCAACACAATACTCCTGCTTCAGCCTCCCATGTGCTGGGATAACAGGTATGCTCTAGACAGAAACGTAGTACTCAACCGTGAAAAGTAGCCATGGTGAATATCAAGAGGAAGAAAAAGTGGTAGAAAAGTGGGATGGTGATCCATGTTTAAGGTTAAGTAACAGTTCAACAAAAAGAATGAGAAAGAACTCAGGGGAAATGTTTGGACAAAAGAAGCGGTATCAGTCAACTGGTATGTGTAAGAGCCAGGTTGTCTTAACGATGGAACAATTTGTTTCTTCCCTTTGTTCCTTAGAATGATTTTACTTTTTTTTTTTAAATAAAATTCACTTCTATTTTTGTTTTAGATATCTGGGGCTATTGCTTTTGTTGTATGTGTGCCTTTGACTCTGTCTTTCCCCCCATTTATGTTCTACTCCTCATAAAACATTATTTTTTAAAAATCTCTTTTCTGATCCCATCATAAATTCTGAGCCTCCACCTTCTTGACACTTTAAACCAGATCAATTCCTTCGCTACTGCTCCTCTGAGAACTAGGTGTAGTCATTTGTTATAGCAAAACTACTTGCAAAGGATCATCAACTATTTTGACAGTGGGTACGGGATTCCAGACCCCAGGGCAGTGCTTAAAGGCGGGGAGCTTTGGCATCAGAGTGCTGGCTTCGGACCCTGTCCTGCTGCTCTCTAGCTAAATGACCTTGGAAAAGTTACCTAAACTCTCAGCTTCTCAATTTTTTCATTGGTAAAATAGGAAGGATAATGATATTACTATAAATTATTGTATCCAGGAGAATTGAATGTTTGAAAATGCTTAGAATTGTGGACTTGTCCATAAGAAATATTATTTGAGTGTTGGATAACATTGTTTTTGTAACATTGTTGTTATTTTAATTTATTAGTGTATAGACTTAAGCCATGAGCTAGAAATATATCTAACTCTTAGACTTAGTTTATGGTCTATTAGAGAAATCTATCCACAAATATCTGAATTTATTTTGAAAATGAGATGACAACTTCAACCTCATTAAAAATGCAGTTTTCACATTTAAAAATTCTGGAAACATGGAAATAAGTAGCATGTCCATTTTGTCTAGAAATCACCTAAATTACTTTAAAGTTACATATTACTTTAAAGTTATATAGAGAGAGTTTATTTATATATACTTTATGTCACCCAAATATACCATAATTACCTGAAAAATACTCTGTAATACTAATTGTTACCAATATGCATATCTAAAAAACAGTTTGGACAGATTTTATGATGTGTCATTTGATATCATGCAAATGCCATGCCGTCTATAAATCTAGTGTTTCAATTTTTGGAATATCTTATTTTGAGGTCCACAGATGCACTATAAAAAATGGAATTCAGGAAATTCCATTGTCTTTCCTATCTGCATTCATTTTTTATTCTTTAAGTGACTTGGCTTCTGGCATTCCTTCCAAGCTTCTTTTAGTAACAAGTGCCATCTAATATGCAGATTTACATCGACATGCTGTTCCTCATTTGACTTTTCTATTTTATTATCTATGCCTAATGACTCACATTAACATGTATGTCTATGTATGTGTTTTTGCATAGGGCAGCATATAACACATGTTTGATTCAAACAAATGTGGCCTCAAAATCTGTCTTTTAAAAAGCCTTTTCATCTACCAGTTTAGGGAAGATGGTATTTGCAAAAGAAAATTAATTTCACTCAGATTGATCTAAATTTGTATTTATAAACCAAAGCTATATATTGATCTGTTCCTGTACACTTTCCTTACTTCTGGGCAAATTCTGTTTAAATAGTTGTATCACAAGAAATATCGCATGATAACTCAGCCTTTTTGTGAGAAGTTAAATGGTCATGTCAGGAGCTACAATTAACTTGGTATAGGAGGAATATATTATCCTCTGACTAGAAATTCTGGGAAAATTTTATGACTTGAAACAAATCACAAGTTATCAAAATGTTAGTGATGCATTTTTTCTGTTTTCATTTGGATCAGTAGGTGGGGCAGTTCACCAAGTATGAAATCGACATTTAATCATTCTTCTCATGAAGTGCAATCCCACCAGTGGCTAATTCACATAAAATTGATGCTAGGCCACTCTTAAGGTTAAATTGTTCTCATTTGTCTTAGAAAATGTCTCACTTAGCCTAGGAGTTTATACAATTTGGCAGCAAGATAAAACATATTTTAAGTATAAAAATTAACACCTTCTTGATCTTTTATATTAAAATACTGAGTTCCAGAGTCATCACAGTATCATTAGGGGAAAAAAAAAAAAAACAAAACGTCAAAATTGGAAGAAATAATCACATTTCTCTTTAATCTAAAGAGTTCTATATACTGTGGATTACTCATCTTTACTGTACAGGAATCAGTCATGTTGGTGCAGTTCATGTCTTTTCTGTGTAAACTTATTCTTACAAATGAGGATGTGGAAGACCTTTTCTTTAATAGTTTGAGACTCACTCCTGCAGTTTGAGATCCTGTTGGCAGGTTGCTTCCATCTTTTCTGTGAAGAAATTGTTGTGAAGGAGCCACCCAGTTCTCAGCTGGCATGTGCTGATCTATTTGCTCTGCTTCTGTTGTATGTGAGCTGTCCACCACGAGGAAGTGTGTGTTAACCTCTTAATGTATACTATTGCTTCAGTCAGTGTGTCCATCTGCTTTGTGTTTAGATGCCTCAGCTCACACTGCAGTTCTTCAGAGTTGTGTGGTTAGTAATGATGATATATCCTTTATAGAATAACATTGTTGGTTGGTAACTTTTACTGGTTAGTGTTATATGTGTTTTTAACCTTTGGCACAGCTGGGTGTCTGTGGAATTTCTCATAGGGTCTTCTCTTGAGCCTGGGTATGAGGTGGTGGATCACTTTTGTTCTTTTGTTGTTGTTGTTGTGTTTATTTTTGAGGCAAGATTGCTCTTTTCTAGCACCTTAAACCCTCTATGGAGCCCAGGCTGGCCTGAAACTCAGGGCAGTCCTCTGGCCGCATCCTGGAGTGCTGGGACTCCAGGTCTGTGCCACCGTCCCCAGCTGGTTTTTAGTGAGAAAAAAGAAAGTAGAATGAAGAAAAGAGGGGAAAAAAAAGTTTCTGTAAATGTAGAAGGGAAGAAGGGTTGTGAGGAGAAGAATGAGGGAAAAGAATTAAGGAATACTGTGTACAAGTACAAATTTCCTATGATCATTGTGATCAATGTGTATAACAAAGGTGTACTAATGAGATTAACTTCAAAAATTTATATATACATATACATAAAAATTTTGGGATGAATTTTAAACATATTATTCAGTCATTATGAGATGTGTTAGTCACTTTTTTGTTGCTAGAATGAAATAATAAAGGCTGAATTCTTTTTTTTTTTTTTTTTAGGTTTTTTGAGACAGGGTCTCGCTTTTGTGGTTTAGGCTGGCCCTGAGCTCAGCCTCAAACTCACATCACAATCCTCCTGCCTCTGCCTCCCGAGTGCTGGGATTACAGGCATGAGCCACCACGCCCGGCACTGTGTTATGTGGTACTGGTTGCTGCTGGGTGTGGGTCTCCACACCCAGTATTGTTATGTGGTTACCGGGGAATCGAACCCGGGTCCTTGCGCTTGCAAGACAGGCGCTGGAACCACTGAGCTAACTCCCCGGCCCCAAGGCTGAATTCTTAATAAATAAATTTATTTAGCTCATAGTTTTAGAAGCCAAAAGGTAAAACCAGCATAGCATAAATTTGGCAAGGGTCTACTTGGTTATATCACATGATGAGAGATGGCATCGTTGGTGAAAGTGCATGCCTGAGAAAGAGAGTACTCAGTGATAGAGGATTCCGGGGTAGGAGAGGAGCCCCTTCCTCATTGAGGCCCTACAGCTGCACTTCTGAACATGACATTGCTGAGGATCGAGCCTGTAACACATGAACCTAAGAGACACACTCAACCTATATTCAAACCATAGCACTAAGGTAATTAAACAAGATTCAGTCAATATAGGTTCTTAATTTTTATTTTTATGAGAAACACTACATTTAGTATACTGTGCACATTTCCCACACTTTATAGATCTGCATCAAACTTCACAGATTGACTTTCACAGAAAGAAATCAGTCGTGTTATAAGCCTATGTGCCCAATGAGCCATTCATAAATGATCAGTAGTATATTGTAATTGTTTTAAATGACAGTCTTTATAGCATCTGTACTTAAAAAATCAGAACCTTCCAGTTTAGTTCTGAGAAAATTAGAGTGGAATGCAAAACAAGTTACATGTCCCCTCTCCCCTGTGGTATTGCATAGGTTTATTCCATGTGTCACACAGTTCTGTGTGTTTGGACAAGTATACAATGACATGCACCATTTAAATGACATAGGATAATTTTTCTGCACTAACAACCTTCTAAGATCCACTTGTTCATCTCTCCTTCTTTCTCCCAAATTCCTGTCAACCACCCATTCTTTACTACCTCCTTTGTCAGAGTTTTTATGTAATATTTCCGGGTTAGTTTGTTTACTGAAGAGTATTCATTTAAGGTAATCCATTATCTTTCCATGACTTAAAAATTCATTTCCTTTATTACTGAATAATAATGTGTTATATGGATGGACCAGTTAGTTGATCTATTACCACTGAAGGACATCTGAGTTGTTCTCTAAATTTTTTTTTTTTTTAAGTTTTTTGAGACGGTCTTGCTTTGTATTTCAGGCTGGTCCTGAGCTCAGCCTCAAACTCACATTTCAACAATCCTCCTGCCTCTGCCTCCCTAGTGCTGGGATTACAGGCGTGAGCCACCACGCCCGACACTGTGGTATATGGTATTGGTTGCTGCTGGGGTGAGTCTCCACGCCCAGTATTGTTATGTGGTTACCAGGGATCAAACCAGGTCCTTGCGCGCTGGAACCACTGAGCTTAATCCCCGGCCCAGTTCTCTAAATTTGACAGTCAAGAATAAAACTGCTCTAACCACACATCTGCAGGGCTTTTTGGCTGGAGAGAGGACCTAGATTTCCAGAACAACTGGTCATATGTCAAAAAAGTGTGGCTGTTAGATCGTCTGGTGAGAGTGTGTTATTTTTTTTTTTATATGGCTGGTGCTATTTTATCCCTTTTTATTGGACATAGATTTCATGCAATTGGAATAATAATAACCCTTTTGTTTTATCTTTCTGTTTGTTTCTTTGCCTATTTCTATTTTTTCTTTATTTTCAGAATATGATTACAGTGCATAGTGATTCTGTTTATCATGGGGAGTTGGTACCTGTGTATGTCTTAACTCTCTTTTCATCCCCTACCATTTCCCATTCTTCCCAGCACCTTTGCTTCCCATTTGCAAAAGCTCTATTCGTATTTCTTTCCTCAGTTCTTCTTCCCTGCCCTTTGCCTCTCCTCCGTCTCCCTCTATCACTTATTCTACTCTTACCATTGATTTGAGCAACTCATTATTTATTCATAAATTCATTTATTTTTATAATATTATTTCTGATTTTATCATTGAAAAAAATCCAGCATCTTGACAATCACTTGTAACTTAAGTGTGTGCATCTCATTACCAGTCTATCTACTTGTCTCAAGATGAGGCTAATTCTTGCTTTGGTCTAAGTTTTATAATGGCTTCAGATGTATATTTATTGTTTAAATGTTACTTGATTATTTGTACTTCTTTCTCAGGAATAATCAGCTGAATAATTTTAAGCAGTTTTTCTTCCTCTGTATCAATAGGCATTTAGATTTTCACTTGAGCCACCTTACGTTAGTTTTATGTACTTTAATGTGCCAAGTATGAATGTTATGTTTTCCACCAGCAACATAAAAAGTCTTTGGCTAAAAAAACCTAGGCCTGTTATAAAAAATTCGAAAGACTACCATTGTCACATTATTACATGTAAGAGTTCTTTAAGGGACTACATGAAATTGTTAATGTCACAATTCTTTTGTTTTAAAACTACTTGGTCTCTAAAGCTAATGTGAATAATGCCATTTCAACTGAGACATCAGTTGAATTCAGAGAAATCCTAAAGGACAAAGAAATCTTAAACTGCTGCCTGTGTGCTGCTGTGTTTCATCCATTTACTTCTCTTTGCAGGTAATCTAGTTAATACCGGCTTTAGTATCAATACATTTTAAGAAAGCTTGGCCAGTGCCATTGTTTGAAACACTTTTCTAGAGATAATATACCTGAAGTATACAAGAGATAAATTCTTGCTTGAGCTAACCCAGGAGCATCATTCCCAACTTCTTTAGTGTCAGTGAGTTTGTTTGTTCGTTTATGTGTGCTTATCTGCCTCCACTATGTCAGGGGATTTCCTTCCGGTTGACGGTAGTTAACTTTCAGATTTGTGTCTGTAATATTACAGTGATTTTGCAGTGACTGGTCACTGTCAAATATCATTATACATAGGCAGGATAATTTGAACCACGGCAGAAATTGCAGATAAGAAGTGTTCGACTCTTTCTTTCTTATGCTGTCTTTAACTCTTTGAAAAGTAAAAGACTCCACTTTTCTCAGGAGGTCCAATCTTGCTGGACAGGGACTTTCTATCTCCTGCTTAGTGCTCATTGGCACTTGAGAAAATCAAATGTTAAAACTTAGCATTGTATTAGTAGATGATGAGAAATTGACTAATATGTTCATAGGAATTATTACAAAGGAATCTTACTGAAGATCAAATAATACTATGCAAAGAGTGTCAAGTTCCAGAAATGAAATTAACAATGGTCAGTAATATTCAACCATAAGGAATAAATACTAAGTAGAGTATGAAGTCATTTCTTGAAAACATGTCATACATTTGGTAAAGAAATGTATTCTATACCCAGGTATGGTGGTATACATCTGTAATGCAAGCACTTGGGGAGGATGAGGCAGGAGGATCGTAAATTCATACCCAATGTAAGCGCTTTAGTTAGACTTTCTGTGAAAATTATATATATATATATATATATATATATATATATATATATATATATATATATATATATGCATATGCTGTGTAGAGCATCAAATTCAATCCCCAGTACTCCAAAATCCAAACAAAAAGAAAGAAATCTAGAAACATTTTCTGAGGTGGGTTGAATAGACTATTGTATGCAAGCTACAATTTTATCTGTTCTAAACAGACTGACTTCATATAGAATACTTTCTCCTCTGTAAAGATGAGTGGATATGATCACTGTTCCTCAGAAGTTTATATTGTAGTGGAGAAAAAGCTTGAAAAGAAAGAGTTATGACACAGTAAGATGGGTGGTATAGCGGAAGTATGCATAGCATGTTAGAATAGTGGGGAGGGAGAAGGAGAGAGACAGGGAGAGAGAGAGAAAGAGAGAGACAGAGACAGACACAGATCTATCAAGCAATGCATAGACCATAGTTTGTCCCATTGAATGTGAAGGGTTGCAGTGTGGTTATCAGTGACCATGGCTACTTGGGACATGCTGAAGAGCAGAATCTGTTATTAGAGTGCATGTCAGAAGCTCCAAATTGCTGTCCTAGCTCCAGAACTTTTGTAGCCCTTACATCAAGTCAGCCAATTTACTTCTTTGTGCCTTTTTTCCCTCAATGTAAAGGACAACATTAGAGACGTCAAGTTTTATGATTAACAGTAATGAGAACCTGAAAATGTTCCTTTTCATGCCCGTTTCTTCCATGGTGGACAGTGTGTAGTGTCCATCATGATCCTTTTGTCTGTGAAAGGCAGGGTAGTTTTTCTTTCTGCTTGCAGAACATGAAAAATTTAACCAGGTGTCTGCTAACATGAACTTTGGTGGAGGATGACCTGTGGTCATTCTGTAGGAAGATACCTCTACATAAATGTAAATTGTTTTGCAATGCCATGTTGTTTCTGTTATGAGCTTTACTTGTGGAAAAAAAAAATTTTTTTTAGGTTTTTTTGAGACAGGTTTTTTGAGACACTTTGCAGTTAAGGCTGGCCCTGAGCTCAGCCTCTAACTCAAATCACAGCAATCCTCCTGCCTCTGCCTCCCTAGTTCTGGGATTACAGACGTGAGCTACCACGCTTGGCACTGTGGTATGTGGTACTGATTGCTGCTGGGTGTGAGTCTGCATGCCCAGTGTGGTATGTGGTTACCAGGGATCGAACCAGGGTCCTTGCGCTTGCAAGACAGGCGCCGGAACCACTGAGCTAACTCCCAGGCCCCAAAATACTTTTTAAAGGGCCAGGCATTTAGTTTAGTGGCTTCGGCTCCTGCCTTGAAAACACAAGTTCCTGGGTTCACTCTCTGATAACTACATACAACAATGCTGGGTGTGGTGACTCACGCCCACCAGCAATCAGTGCCACATACAACCCAGCACTCAGGAGGCAGAGGCAGGAGGATTGCTGAGTTGGAGGCTGAGTTTAGGACCCGCATGAACTACAAAGTGAGACCCTGTCTCAAAAAAAAAAAAAGGGTTTGAAAATTATTAATAGAGGTTCATGTTTACTCAGATTGTTGAATCATAAAGGTAATATTTGCTTATCATGAAAAAATTGAAGAAATAACTTACAAAGTTGGAAAAAGGGAATACATTTTAAAAAATTATACTCTTTCAGATTTTACATATTGAGATAATGCTGTTTAACTTTTAAATAATCTTCTAAACATCCATCTTTATAGATGTACATTTCTCAAAATCTTACATATATGCATGTGTGATATAGCAATTTAGTATGTTTTGAGCAATCACAAAGACCAGTAATAATCTAGGATCTTGTCGGGTTTTTAAATTATTTGACCTTATAATGGTTTTCCTACATTTCAAGTCCCATGAGAGAGTACTGCCGTTATGGTATTTCTGCAGAACATAAAAGGTGGAGATGGGGAACCTCGTAGAGACTGAGTACCCAGTCTGCACGCCAGGGCCTACTTTAATTGCAAATTGTCAATACTGCAATTAAACCTGAACAGTGGGGTTTTAGTTTAGGGAAAACAAAACAAAACAATGCAAAACACACTCAACTCATACACTTGGTTCCCTTGTGGACAGAGGGCTCTGTGTTCCCATTTGACACATATCCCATATTTTTGCCACCCCTGATACAGGCTAATCACAGTGGATTAGAAATCTTTACACTCTGATTGGGGTGGTATGTTACTTGACACAGTATTTCTTTCTACATAGATTTTATGAAAAATAGGATATTGTCTTTAATGAGGTTATCAGTTAGTGCTGCCAGAGCATTTCAGTTTTGTATGAACCCTGAGTATCAGAGAGACCTTCAGTGGCACTTTCAGGTGGATCCCCAGGAGGAGTACTCATCATCTACATGGATTTCTAGCATGAGCGTATTTGAAAGTGATGCTGATTCAGGTCCTTCTCACATTAGAGTGAGATAGGCTTTTGTCTGTGCAGCCCAGGAAGGTAAGAATAGTTTTCTTTGTATGTCATTTATTATTCCTTCACCTAAAGGAATTTCTGACCTTTCTTTCTTCAAATTTTTTTTCTTTTTTAAAAAAATAATTTTATTGGTACATTTTAGGTATACGTTATGACCATATTAATCACTGGGAATTTGTACCTCTATATAATATGTCTTAGCTCTTATTTTTTCCCGAGTCCCTTTCCCTGTTTTATACCCTTACAACCCTCCCTATTTAAAAAAGCTTTCCTTCTATTTTCCCCCTATTTTTTCCCTTCTTCTCTTTCCCCTTTGACCATTTTCTTCCTATTCCACATTATCTGTTCTGTATTTTAGTTGTCATTTATACTTTCAGTTTGTCACACCAGAGAAACCCTCCAGTATTTACAAGTGTGTGTCCTGTTTATTTCACCTACGCATGTAACTTTAATATGAATTAATTTTACTATAAATATCTCTAGAGTATCGTTCCTTATGGCTGAGTAGTACTCCATTTTTTAAGCACACACACATACACACATTCACATGTTCTTTTTTAAAAATTGAAATCTTTATTGGTACATTACATATACACATCATGATTGCACTCAACAATGAGAATTTGTACCAGTATATGACACAACTTAATTTTCATTTTTTCCCCATATCCCTGCCCACCCTACCACCCCCACCCTCTATATACATAAACTTTGTTTCCTTTCTTTTTTGTTATGATCTCATTATTTTTCCCCCTTCACCCTATTTCGTTTTGAGTATTTTCTATTTCACAATATATAACATATAATTCTAGAACTCATTTGTATCTTTATTTTCTTATACCAGAGATAGATTACCTATCTGTGACCTATTTATATCACTTATGAGGATATCCTCAAGATATGTACAGTTAAGTAGAAATGATTCAAACTTATCATTTTTTATAGCAGAGTAATACACCATTTTGTAGAAGAACCACATCTTTCTGATCTAGTCTCCAGCTGATGGACATTTGAGTTGTTTCCAAGATTTAGCAATCACAAACTGAGCTGTTATCAACATGGGTACACATATGTCACTGTGATATGAGTCTTTTAATTCTTGTATGTATATACCTAGCAGAGCGATGGCTGGCTCAAATGGGACCTCCGATCCTAGCTTTTTGAGGAATCTCCAAACTGATCTCCACAGGGATTGTATGAGTCTACTGTTCCACCAACAGTGGAGAAGGGTTCCTTCTTCTCTGCAGCCTCGCCAACATTTTTTGTTTTCTAATTCTGAAATGGCAGCCATTTGTAGAGTGAGATAAAATCTCAGTGTTGACACATGTTCTTTATCCAGACACCAGTTGATGAGCATTTGAGTTGTTTCCAAGATGTAGCTATTTTCTTTTTCTTGAGTGCAGTCTTATTGAAAAGTAAAGAAATAAATCAGATAGCCAGTATGAAAGCTGTACCATCATTTTCTGAATAAATGTGATTATTTTTTATCACCATCTTGAAGTGATAGTTTTTTTTCCCCCCTCTGGTTGGAAATAAATTGATTTGTTAACAACAGTTCAGATAACCAGCTCTGGCCAGTTCTTTAAAATGCCAATAGGTTCCTGTTGATTAGAAAATATTCTCTATCTTTACTTTTCCTAATATCCTATCTTGATGGCAGGAGCATTATTTCTTTTGAGAATGCTGAAAAATGGTCATGTGGGAGCACTGCTTCGTGGTGACTACAGACTTTGTTTTCTGTTAGGTTTTATGAAATATTCATAGATTCCAATTTTCAGTATTACACATACAGAAGTATTTTAGAATGCAGTAGTTTCTACAAATTATCTTACATTTTAATAGATTAATTACTATGTAATATTTATAAGTGGTAGAGCAGATTATAAACCATTCCAGCCAACCTTCTCTTGAACTCAGGTGAAAGATCCCTGTTGTGAAACCTGAAAATGGGAAATAGTGTGTTTTCTGAGCATTACTAACACCATTTACATCATTTCTCTTTGTTCTCCAGAACAGACTCATGGTTCATAATGAGCTGTACTCTTTGCCTAAAAACTTTATATATTTGAAAGTAC
>PVIR01001806.1:46664-59051 GCA_004026965.1 Petromus typicus
AGACAGGGTCTCGCTTTGTGGTTCAGGCTGGCCCTCAGCTCAGCCTCAAACTCACATCACAATCCTCCTGCCTCTGCCTCCCGAGTGCTGGGATTACAGGCGTGAGCCACCACGCCCGGCACTGTGGTATGTGGTACTGGTTGCTGCTGGGTGTGGGTCTCCACACCCAGTATTGTTAGGTGGTTACCGGGGAATCGAAAACGGGTCCTTGCGCTTGCGAGACAGGCGCCGGAACCACTGAGCTAACTCCCCGGCCTGAAAGTACATTTTTTAAATCTTTATTGTTACATTAAATATACACATCATGATTGCACTCCATAATGGGGATTTGTACCAGTATAAGACACAACTTAATTCTCATTTTTTCCCATAGCCCTACCCACCCTACCACCCCCCATATACATAAAATTTGTTTCCTTACTTTTTTTGTTATAATCTCAACATTGTCCCCTTTCACCTTATTTTACATTGAGCATTTTCTATTTCACAAAGTACATTTTAAATAGGTTCTGAGAATACTGTACCCAACTGAGGTAAGAGAAAATACAGGTATCTAGGAGTCATTATAAACCATACTTGAGAATGAATATTTCACTTTAAAAATAAGATTCATTTTATATTTTGATAGTACTCCTCAAATTTGATTGTTGTTCTTATGCAGACCCACATGATTGCATAATTGGTAGGAAAACTCCATTTGTAGTACACTTTCAGCTGCAGTTTCTTTAGGAAGTGAAATGAAACCAATAAGGTGGCTGCTGAATATATTTGGATTGACTATTGAATGTATTACAATACAATTACATGAAAGTAAAAAACTAACATGTAAATGATCACGGATCTCAAAATGTAATGTGTTATTTTTACAGTATGTTTGACTTTTATTGTTTGCTTTATTCATCAAGTAAAACTTAATCAGGAGCTCTGGGAGATTCATAGCCCAAATCAATGCTCTTAAGGAGGCCAGAGTGATACAGAGGACCAGGTAATTCAGGTAATCCACACAAAGAAAATATTGTAACTCCCAATCTTCTAGATATTCCAACCGTGAGTTTGTGTTCTCTAAAGTCAAAGAGTGAGTCCTACGAAGAGCAGAGGTTAAGAGCAAGGAATATTTATTGAGAGAAAGACAGTTCCTGCCTCAGAGAGACAAGAGGGGCCTCCTGGAAAGTGAGTTGCCCAGGGCCCTGTTTTCCTGGGTGTTTGTATTGAGCAAATACATGAGATGAGGTGGGAAAAAAGTGGTACGAAACTAGAGTCCACTAATTAATTCCAGTGGAAAAATCACAAAGTAGACATGAGGTGGAGCAATAGCAAGATCAACCAGAAAGATTACAAATGCTGTTGCCCAGAAAATATTGATTAAATTGGTGTCAGGTGAGGAAATAAGTCACACAGCAAACAGGTAGAATGAACAAAGGGTTAGAAAAGAAATGGCCTAGGGCGATTTAGATAGCAGTCACTGCTATTTCCTTAAGAGGAAGTATATGAGTGTGGTACTTTTTCTTTTTGAATCTTGGCCTTGAGTGGATGGGACTCAGTTATCTTCTTTAGTGACTCTTGTATTACCCACATACAGCAGTGCCTGGCGTGGAGACTCAGGCCCACCAGCAATCAGTACCACATAGCATAGTGCAGGGCCTGGTGGCTTAGGCCTGGCCTGGTCCTGACTGCCTGAAACATACCTAATTAATTCAGCTGCATACCATAAAGGGAATTTTCCTATTTCTCCATTTCAAACCGCAGGAGGCTCTCTTGATCTTTCAATGTGAAATTTAGAGTCAGAACTACTGTTCTACATTCTAGATGTCTTCTCCATATTTGGGGAAATATTTTCATCTGGATTATCAGACCTCTTGATGCAACTTCTGATCATTTTCTTATTATTGGATTGCAAGCAATAGAGCTTTGTTTGCTCACATGTAGTCGTTTTTCCCATTGCTTAGCTTTCCTTTAGAATACCTGTGGTTTTCCTTTGTAGATTCCGCTAAGTACTGTATTAATTACAGTGCTGGTGTTTCTGAAGGATCATACAAGCATTCTGGCAGTATTGGAATTTAAAAAATCATTTTCAGAATAGCATTGCTATCCTGTCCCGTGATTTACTTTTCATATACCTAATAATGCAGTAGGAGTTCTGAAGCTCTTAAACTAAATAAGCACAACAACCTGTTGACATACCATTAGATGGACAGCTGAGCTTCATTTGTGCCTTCATATGTTCCAATTGTTGTGTTTAAACTGTCTGACATTGTTAAGCCACAGTTATAAGTAGTTGTGCGAATTAAGTGCAGAAGTAAATGACCACACAGTTTTTACTGTAAATTCATGAAATATCAGTAATATCACTTTCCATTTTTATAAGCTTCAAATCTTTCTTCCCTTTGCACAGTACTTATCTTTTTGAAATAGTACATTTGTTTAAAATGTGATAGATAATAAATTACTATTAAAAAGAAAGATATTTCTTGTCAACAGTTAAGTTTTGTTAAAGCTCTAAACACCAACAGCTAGAAAAATATGTTTGTAGTAAAGGCTTTGTACTGATATTCACCAAGTAGTGGAATATAACCCCAAATGTCAAATTCTACCTGTTGTGTTGTAGATATGCTTGCAGCATTCCAATCAAAAGGCACACATTTAAGGCTGACCTTAAAAATGACACACATGCCGTTACTACTGCAGCTGGGCTATTGCCTAAGAGAATTACAGAAGAGGCCTCCAGGAATTATTTGTGTGTTCCTTTGTGTAAAGATTTTGTCAGCGTAGTTGTTTCATAGCTCCTGCTTCTTTTGAGGGGCCTTTTAGACAGCATCAGTAGCCACTGCACTCGTTACTGCACAATAAATGTAGAGAGTAGCATTCCAGAGACACCAAAAAGAAACAGAGCTTCCATGAGCAGGGTCTCTTAAAAATCCCAAATCTGCCTGTTTCTTGTTTACTTTTCATGAAGTTACATCCAGGTCTTTATTTTTAGAAGAAAATCAATTATTCCTAAGTACAGTAAAAGTTCTAAACTGAAGTTTTTATTTGTAAAGTGTTATGTGAAAGCGGTGGCAGTGTCATATATATGCTTCATCGTTTGCATAAGTATTCTTCAATCTTTAAGAATTAGAAAATTAAATGCATTGTAGAAATAACACTGCCAGGTCATTCCACAGAATATCCTTTCTAAATGATGATAGAATTTTTTCAATTTCAAATGTTGTCTAGCATCTAAATCCTCTTTTTAAAAATGTTTTTCGAGGCCAGTCATCTTGAGTGTGATGTCTGTATCAAGCACCCCTACCACTTCCCAGATCTTTTGTGGAGTCCCGGCAGTGTGATACACATTTATTGCTACCCACTCTGTGCATTCTATTTATAATCCCCTAACATTATTTGCTATTTCTTATCATTGCTCATTTTGATATAGTGTATGACAGGACTTTAATAATAAATTCTTTTTTTAAATATCTTTTTTAACTTTTAAGCAAAACTGTACCTGTCAGTCACTTGGGATCCCCTTTCCTCGACTCCCTGCTCTTAGCAATCACTACTTGACTTTCCTATTTCTTAATTTGCCAATTCTGGACATTTCATCAAAGTGGAATAAAAAAATGTCTTAGGTTTGTGTTTAGCTGAATTCACTTAGCATATGTTTTTATGGTACCTCTCTGTGGTGGGATATATCAGTAGTTTGCTCTGTTTTTTAATGTAGTGGGATATACCACGTCTTGTTTTTTCCATTCACTAGATGGCAGACATTTGAGTTGTTTCCCCCTTTTGGGCTATTGTGACCAGTACTAGCAGTGTTCCTATCCAAGTACCCTTTAAATACTTCTTTGGTTTTTGGCTATATGCACAGGGGTGAAACTGCTGGGCCAGGTGATGATTTTGAGTCTCACCTTTCTGCTGCTTCCAAGTTGTTATCCAAAGTGGCTGTGTCATGTACTATTCCTATTAATAATGTCAGCAGGGTCAGTTTTTCCACAACCTTCCCAACATTTGTTACTGTTTGTCTTTGTAGTCATTGTAAGGATTGTGAGGTAGTAGTATATTGTTGTGGTGTTCTTTTTCTTTTTAATTGTGAAATAGGTACATTTTATATATGTATCATGATCACACTCAATATTGACAATTTGTATCAGTATGTTTCTTGACTCAATTCTTATTTTTTCTCATTCTCTTACCCACTCTGCAACCCCACACCCCTATATACATAAGCTTTGTTTCCATTTTTTTTTCACCATCACAATTTTTTCTTTCTGTTCATTACTTACCTCTACTCCATTTCCCTTTTAGTAGTTTCTATTGTAGAGTATCTAACATACCTTTTAGAACCCATTTAAATGTTCAGTTTATCATACCAGAGAAAAGAAATGGTGTTTTATTTGCTTGTGGCCAGTGACTAATGATATTGAACAACTCTGATTTTACTCATAAATTTTGTGTAGAAATGTCTGTCAACATAATTTTCTCATTTTATATTGAGTTCTGTTTTTATTGTTGAATTGTTCAAATTTCTTCTCCAATTTCATGGACGTTGTTGTTGTTGTTTTACTTCATAGTGTCTTTTGAATCAAAAATATTTTAACTTTGCTGATGTCGATTTTAATACAATCAACTTTTCTTTAGTGATTTCTTGCTTGGATTGGTCATTTTTTTTTAGTGATGATTATTTCCTATTCAATTTAGCAAATGTTCTTTAGGCTCTAAAATATTTGTCAATTTCAGTAGTTGTTACTTCTCTTAACATTCATACTTTTTTGAGATTTCCAAGGCATATAATCATCATTTGCAGCATTTGTCAGTTCTGACATGTGATCTCAAGTCATGCTACTTAGGGTAAAGTACATATTTTATGAAGATAATATCCACATTGACATTGTCCAGAGCAGCTGCTCATGTATGCTTGCCATTGCTTTCTGGAGTCCCAGCAAGAGGTCTCTACGAGTAATTTTTACTAGAATTAAAAAATAAAATTTCAAGGAATAACCTCATGCTTTACTTTGACCCTGTGGCTAGGCTCTTACAATGTAGAAATTTTGAGAAATTATAAGTGTATAATGTCATAAAACTTATAGTAACTGACTTTAAAAGCATGCTTGTTCTAGCATTATGTGTGTGTGTGTGTGTGTGTGTCTGTCTGTCTGTCTTTCTGTCTTTCTGTCTTTTCTGTCTGTCTTTTTTCTCAAGAATCATTCTGTGTAGTGGCTAGCACTACACATTCCGTGTAGCACATATTCCTATGTGCTATCTTGGTAATAGGAGTCTCTATAATTTTAAAACCTTTTTTTTCAAAACTAGATACTCACTTGCTAAGTATTCTCCCCTTTTAGGCACTATATTGAAAGCTAGAAGCACAGAACTAAGATTTCCTTAGGGGATGCAAAGGTAGTGCGGACCTTAGCTAAGTAGATCATTATCATAAATGTGTAAATTTCAGGTGAGAGGAGTTGAGCACTGCAGATCATAAAGGCAGGAGGAGAGTTAAGTCAGATGAGGGAAAGTAAGCAAGAACTCCCAGTGGACATCAACACCTGGGATGATTGTTATATTCGGAGTGAGAAAGGATTACGGTACTAAAGAATTCTAGGCAGAGTGCAAGTACTCATTTGAGAAATTTTAATATTTCAAAAATTTCAGGTGGCTGGTAGTGTGTTTCCAGGGAAAGTAATAAAAATATATATAGAAGTGAGAAGAGACAAAAATAATGATGGCCTAACATGTATAATTTGGATTTTTAGCCTGATATGAATATTAGGAATATGAATATATGTTAAGAGCTATAACTATTGTCAGATTAAAATATTACATGACTCTATGATGTGAGCAGTGATTAACACTTGACTGGAGGCAGGGAGGAAGCATTTGACCTTGGGGCAAAGAGACCCTCCAGAGTTCACTGCATAAGAAATCTAGGTAGGATGTGGGGCCTGCCCCTGCAGAAGTAATAAGAATAGGAAGGGGTTACATAGTCTACAGATGCAGCAAGTATTAAATCTAAATTTCATTTAAATTGTATTTATTTTCAGAGCTTGTTAAGGGCTACTACATCACAGTTTGTTAATTATTGTTCTTTTCCCTTAAGTTAGGACTATGATCTTCATTGTAAGTTTGAGTTTTGATCAATTTTGTGCCAGACTTCTCAACCAGTAAGTTTTGTGCTACTAGATAATTAGCAGTAGCTGTTATATGAAAGCTTTTTTCCCCTAATTTCTTATATTTTTAAGTTCTCACTGATGTGTTACTTACTTTATCCTTTTTTATATCTCCTGTTATTTGTGTGAAACACTGAAAAAATTACTCAGGTCCACAAAACTTATGTTAAAGAAAATAATTTTAAACACATAACCCCAACTGTAGAAGGACGTATATAACTTTGCTAGAACATTTTAAAAAGATATGTTATGGAAACTTAATTTTCATCTTGTAGTGCTTTTGTTTTCCATTTCTGTCTGCTCCTAGCCCCTATCATTCTAACCTCCCGACTTCTCCTTTTTCTTTTTGTTCTGGGGATTTAATTTGGGACTTCAGACATGCTGAGCATTTATTTGCTCCACTGTTGAGCTTCACTCCCAACTCTGTACCCTTTTATTTTTGCCGAAAGGATGAAACTTCTTTATTTAAGAGGATCTGACTTATTTAAGTAACTAAATTGCTCATTTTATATTTTTTTTCAAATCACTCAGCATTTCTCCAGGGATCATTAATTCTGTACTTCACAGATCCATTCACTGAAAGCATATACTATTCAAAGGCCTGAATTTGTAAGTAAAAGACCATGATGCCCTTAAGGAACCTGTGAAAACTCCTGCCTTGTTTCTTTTCACAAGTTTGCAGATTGTATATTTTGAGTCTCCAGTTAAGTGCCAGGCATCCACAAAGACTTTCTTCTTTTGAAGCAGAAAAATAGTCTCTGGTATCATACTAAAGTTCATTTGAGAAAATTTGATCTTCATATATAGTATGTTTGCATAGATATTTTTAGATTGGATAGTTGTTCTGTGTCAAGAAATGAAAATGTAAGGATATTATTTTTTATTTATTTATTTTTTGAGATTACACGTGTGAGCCACCACACCCGGCATGGTGGTATGTGCTACTGATTGCTTCTGGGCGTGAGTCTCCATGCCTGGTATTGTTGTATGTGATTACTAGGGATTGAACCCGGGCCCTTGTGATTGCAAGACAGGCCCCACAACCACTGAGCTAAATCCCTGGCCCGAAAATGTGAGAATTTTTAAGAGCAAGATTAGATGATAATTAAGACCAGTTAGCAACTTGAAAATTTTTCAATGCTCACAGCCAGAAAGTCCTGATTTTTCCAAGGTAAGGTAGTAACATTAGAGACCACAAAGATTTGAGATCTAATAAACTGGCTGAGTTACACAAGAATGCTGGTAAATATCCTTTTATAAAGTTGAATTCTTTATTGGTATATTTTATACATACATCATGATCACACTCAACGTTGAGAATTTGTAGCAATGTATAACATAAGTAAATTCTGTTTTTACCTATTCCACTACCCTACAACTCCTCCAACCCCTGTGTATATGCTTTTTTTCCTTTTTTAAAATCGTGTTTTTTTCTTTCCTTTCATTACTTTCCCCTACCCTTTTCCTTTTGAATATTTTCTATTTCACAGTATCTATCATATATTCTGGAACTCATTTACATCTTCAGATTTTCATACCAGAGAAAAGATACAGTATTTACATATTTGTGACCTATTGATTTTACTTATGAGTGTGTCCTCAAGGTATGTATATTTGAGTATAAATGAATCAAAATTATCATTTTATGTTAGATTAATACTCAAAAAAATTTTTTTTGAGACAGGGTGTCGCTTTGTAGTTCAGGCTGGCCCTGAGCTCAGCCTTAAACTCACATCACAGAAATCCTCCTGCCTCTGCCTCCCTAGTGCTGGGATTACAGGTGTGAGCTACCATGCCTGGCACTGTGGTATGTGGTACTAGTTGCTGCTGGGTGTGAGTCTCCACACCCAGTATGGTATGTGGTTAACGGGGGAATCGAACCCGGGCCTTTGCACTAGCAAGACAGGTGCCAGAACCACTGAGCTAATTCCCCGCCCCCAATACTCAATTTTATATAAGAAAAACCCCACATCTTCTTTATCCAGTCTCCAGTTGATGGTCATTTGGGCTGTTTCCAAGATTTAGCTATCACAAACTGAGCTACTATGAGCGTGGGTGCACATATGTCACTATCATATGATTCTTTGAATTCTTTCATGTATATTCCTCGCAGTGGAATAGCAGGGTCAAATGGTACTGCTAATCCTTGTTTTTTTGAGGAATCTCAACACCACTGATCTCCACAGTGGTTGCATCAGTCTGCATTCCCACCATCAAAAGAGAAGGGTTTCTTCCTCCTGCAGCCTTTCCAGTATTTATTGCTGGTTAATTTCAAAATAACAGCCATTCTTTTTGGAGTGAAATGAAATCTCAGTATTGTTTTCATTTGCATCTCTCGAATAACCAGTGATGGTGAGCATTTCTTCACATACTTCTTAGTTGCTCTTACTTCTTCATCTGAAAAGTATCTTTTCATTTCAGTGGCCCATTTTTGACTTGCGTCTTTAAATTTGGGAGGATGATTTTTTAAAAGCTCTTTATATATTCTAGATAGTAGCCCTTTATCTGAGAAACAGCTATTAAAGATTTTTTTCCCCGTATTGTTGCTTGTCTTTTAGCTCTGCTGCTGGTTTCTTTAGCTGTACAGGAGCTTTTTAATAGAATGAGATGTGATTTGTTGATTTCTTCTGCTAGTTTTCATGGTATAGGCGTTTTGTTCTTAAAGTCTTTCCCTAACCCGATGTTTCCAAGAGTTTTACGGAACTTGTTTTCCAGCATGTTAAGTGCTTAGGTCTGTAATCCACTTTTGATTTTAGTTAGTACAGGGTTAGAGTTCAGTTTGTCCTGGGCTTTAATCTGCCAAAGACTAAAGCAAGTAAATGTCTTTTTTTTTTTCTTTTGAGACATGGTCTGGCTTTGTAGTTACGGTGGACCCTGCATTCACTATGTAGATCAGGCTTCCTTGAATTCCCTGAAATCCTCATGCTTCTGCCTCTTGGGTGCTGGGATTACAAGCACGGACCATTAAACCCAGCATTGTGGTGTGTGGTTACCTGGGACTGAACTCAGGATCTTGAGCTTGCCAGTCAGACATTGGAAACACTGAGCTAAATTCCCTGCCCTAATAAATGTCTTTGTGAAAGGTCATCTCCATTAGTCCTTCAGTTGATGTCCTTCTAGATTAGTTTCCTTTCTCTGTCTTTTTTGTAAAATGATCATTCATATAGGATGACTTGCTTTTAATAACGTAAAGCAATTTATGAGTTATTTAAATTGTCTGTATTTAAGTAAAATAGAGCGATAGACTGTATTAAGACAATAACAATACATGTACGAAAATGCTTACTTTCACTGAGCATGTTTAAAAGAAAAGAGGTGAAAAATCAAAATTGTTCCAATAATTAGTTAGTTTCCTCAGGGTCAGCTGAGTAATTATTCTCAGCAGTTGGTAGATAAAGGTAATTTTTCAATCTCTTAAACTATAAATGTTGCATAACACCATGTCTTGATGATTATAAGGTAATGAGTATGTATTACAGACAAGGGCCCACAAGAGAAAATATGTAAACACAATTTAAAGGGTCAAGTGTTCTTGGTGAAAACTCCTTATGTTTTATATGAGAGTCTTTCTAGTAATAATCATGAAGGGAACTGTCCTTTTAGCAGCAAATATCATTAAATCAACTTATCAACTCTTGTAAATTATGATATTTTAATAGGGAATTAAATTGTTAATAAAATTGTGAAATTATTCTGGTTTTTGGTAGAGTAATATTATTAATGTACATATTTATTTGACTGTGACACTGTTTCATGAATTAAACTTAATGACATATTTATATTACTGCTAAACATAAAAACTAAACAGGTACAGATATTTCCAAATAGCATTTACACATAAACATTAGGATTAGGAAAGTAATAGAAAACCAATATTATTGTTTCAGTAAGCACTGTAGTGCACTTTCATTATTATATATGTAGATGGTGTTATCCAAAATAATTTGAATAAAAACCCATTTATGTTATAGATTGGCCTTTAAGACAATCTTTATAATATTTACAGTATAGTGTTTTAAAAATGTAGCTAGTTTAAGGTTCCAGAACATAGGCAAGTGAAAATCAATGTCAGATTGTTAAGTCTGCAAAATATCTTACCTAGGGATTTTACAGAATTTGTTCGGAAAGAAAAGTCCAAACTTCATCCTGTACCAGTGTTCTTTTGTGTTACAGTAAAATTAAGATACAAATTTGACTCTTACCATGTAATGATTTAAAGATTAATCTCTACTTATAATCTGTACCAGTACATTATTTTAACATAATCTCCTTTATTGCTTTTAAAGAACTAAATTCAGAACATTATAGTTCAGGCAGGCATATATTATCATTGTAACCCCTGCTATTTCATTTAACAAAAATGTGTATGTGAGAGTGCATGCATGTGTGTGCCTGTGTACATGTATATGTACGTGGACTTCATATGGTACCCTAAGAATAGTCTCTGTGTAATAATATGGTATTTTTGTAGACACTGTTGACCTCATAGTTCTCAGTTAAAAAGAATAAATATTGCTATTTCTCGTACACAGTCAGATACTGGTCATGCACAGTTGAAGCATAGAGGGTACCAGTCTACTTTTGCAAAAAGCTTGTTGTTCACTTAGAGAACATATTGGTTATTGTATGCTTTATTTCAACAACAACACCCAAGCTCTCTCTGTAAGATTTTCCAAGAAATATGCAAGAAGGAATCGCAGGTCTTGGATTCTGAAATGTCTTATTCAGTCACAGTGATGGAGGGCTCAAATGAAATATAGCAGATTTAATGAGCAATCTAGGACAGAGACCCATGTACTAGACACACCAGGGAAAGAGATTACATGTGTAGAGACTAATAAGTGTGAAATATGAATGCATTGATATAGTGTTGATCTATGGGACTCGTTCATTATTAGAAGTGATTCTTGCATGAAGTTAATGAAGAGAAATTCAGGAGTTATGCTGCATAAAGAAATTTAAAATAATGTTTTAAACTTTTGAATCTGCAAGGCCCAATTTCTAGAGCGTAAAAAGTAGTTGCATATCATGAAGTATGTGATCAAATGAATATGGGCCTACTTTCTACACAGTCTCAAGTATATAAAGTGAAGAGTAGCTATTTTCAGATCACCAATCAACTTCATTATGAAATAGCTTGACTTCATTTTTTTTTTTTTTAATTCAAGGTGCATTAGGTATTTTCAGCACCATGTTGGCACTTTTAAATAAAATGATGCGGGCACATTTCTTAAATTGTAGAACATGGATCTCTGTCCAGAGAGAGGCAAAGCTTGTGTTCAGTTCTTTGTGAGTCCTACACATTTCTGTCAGAGAAATCAAGCTTAATGAAGTATCTTAACTGATTATACAACTGTTAGGTTTGCTTTTTGTTTTCCTTTTTTAGTTTCTTTTAAGGCTCATGGAAAATGTAGTCAACATGGAAGGAGAAATACTATTTGAAACAGAATAAAGTATAATTTAGAAAAGCTCTAGGATTATACTTTTTACTTAATTATTATGCATTAAACTGAACAAATACTTTCTTAATTTTTGGTGTGAAATTTAGAAGTTCTTTCAATAAGAGATAAATATTTTAAATTTGAGGAATTAGGCTTATTTTCCTTGTTCCTACTGTTTCTTCAAAGAAGTTCCACATTAGATTGCTTAAATGTATGCCTTGGTTATATATAAAATAAATGAACTTAAATATTTTCAGCCATATTTAACTACCATTTTTGGGTTTTCTGTTTCCAGACATCTGAGAAACTGTTACAGAAGTCTGCATTTTTGAAGAAAAATATTTTTGAGATGTAAAATACAATTGAAAATATATAGCTTATAAATTTACAGACTTTGCAAGAATAAAATATTTTAGAGGAAATCATAGGACTATATATGTATCTTCAGAGAACATTCTATGTACAGTGCTTCGATTTTTTGTTCTCAAAGTTGTCTACAATACTGAACCTTCATACATAGAAAAGCAGAGCCAGAGGTTTGGTGGAACTGGTAATAAATAGAAATTATAAAGGGCAGAGAAGAGAACTTAGTAGTACTAGAGCATTTGGCTAGCAGCAAAAGAATCTGGAATCTATACTTGGTGCCGAGAGAGAGAGAGAAAAAGAGAGAGAGAGAGAGAGAGACAGAGAGACAGAGAGACAGAGAGAGAATGAGAATACAATTAGAAATGACTATCATACTCTGTGCCAGATTTTAAAAAGTAACAAAAGTATATAATTTTATACATTTCCTTAATAGGATG
>PVIR01001806.1:59151-79424 GCA_004026965.1 Petromus typicus
GCTAGGATTACAGGCGTGAGCCACCACGCCCGGCACTGTGGTATGTGGTACTGGTTGCTGCTGCGGTGAGTCTCCACGCCCAGTATTATTATGTGGTTACCAGGGATCAAACCCGGGCCCTTGCACTTGCAAGACAGGCGCCGGAACCACTGAGCTATATCCCCAGCCCTGTTCATTTTTTGCTGGCAGATTTCATATATTGTATAGGTACTATTCTTTAGTTTCAATTTTGGAGTTGAAGAAAACAGGTATTTAAATAACTAAGTATTTTTCTTAAAGTCACACACCTTTTCAGTGGCAAATATGAAATTCTAATCCAAGTTATCAATTTACTTTAACTTATACCTTAAGAAGGAACAGATTATAATTAATATTTAGGTGAACAAAATTTCTCTTTAACCAATTTTTCTAGTTACATGGGCAATAAGATGACCTTATCCTATCCTGTTTGTACCTTGCTGTAATACATCCATGAAAAGATCACAGTGGACTTTTTACAAGTCAGATCACAAGCATATGTATGCATACTCTGCTATCTCTTATCACATCTTTTGCTCTTTGCTTCATATCTGGTCTGTATGTCTCTGTGCTGTGCAGGGTTATATATATTTTAATAAACAATACTTTATTGTATATGTAATATTGTAAAGAAGCATATGTAGTATATACTATATTCTGCTTTATGAAACTAACATTAAGACATAATATTTTGTAAATGTGTTTTGATGGCTATGTAAGAATCCATACTAAGATTCTACCATGATATTGTTCAGTATTTGCAAAGTTTCTAATGATTTGACCTTCTTATACTACATGAGATTGTCTGATAGTAGCAGGTGTTGCTTGATGGTAAAATTCATATGGAACCCAGGCACGCACTCCCAGTTGAATCCCTGACTTCCCAAACAACAAGAGCAATAATAGCCTTGTATGTAAGTACTTGTATAAAAGTAGTCTTGCATGTACGTCTTTTTGCAAATAGGTAGTTGAAATTATTGCTGCAATGATGTTATTTTAAGCTTCTTATGCATTGCCAATTTGTTTCTGGAAAAGGTGTTCAAATTTATATTCCTTCTAACCATATATGATTAGAAATCAGTTTAAAAACACTTATGAACATTGAAAACCATGGTTAAAAAATATTTGCCAAGTTGACAGGGAAAATTATTTTTACTTATATCTATTTGCTTGTTAAGTAAACTGATATTTAATCATTAGTGTTTCTTTGCTCAAGTTTTTCATATAGTTTTACTCACTTTTCTCTTACAGGGGTAGTGTTTTTTTACTTATAGAAGTCCTTATTACACATTTATATTAAACCTTTCTTACCATTGTTTCAATTAACTGTAGGACTTTTCCTACAGTTTTCATTTGTTTTTCAGTTACATTTTAAGACGTTTTAAGAGGGTGTACAATTTTTATTGTGATGATTGTTTTTGCTTTTGTGTAAATGTGATACAACCAATTAAACCAGATTTTAGATTAAGAAATTTTATATTATTTACTTTAGGGAAATAGAACAGAGTGAAATAATTATAGACTCAAGAGAAATCATACAAGTAGTCCTATTTGTTAGTTGGGCTTCCATACAAGGAAGCTAGATGCGTTACGTGTTTTCATACCTCTCCTAAGTCTCCCTCTGTGACAATCTTTTGGCAGGATTTCAACCCACTTCTAACTTTTGTATTTGTGACTGGAGCTGCACCAGTTTCTCCTGTTTCTGGGATGAATTCCCTATCAGTGTGTATTTTTTGTCTTGGAGCTTTCGAGACAGTAGAGCAGTAGATGCAAACATGGAAGATATTCAGGTTTCCTAAAACTAAATGGGTCATATATGTGTCATAGAACTGAAGTATATGAAATCAGAACATGACCTTAAACTCCACTGCCTGAAATTCTCATTGTGTATCTGATCCACGTTCAGAGCCAGTGCTCTCGCTTGCTTCCTCAGCTGTGCAGAGTTTGTTGAAGAAGAGCAATCTCAGAGGATTCCCTGAAGGCCATATTGTGCTGTTGCCACCTTGTTCTTTCTGATTTCATTTTCCCATTGAATTTCTACCTTATACAGGTGAACCTAGTACTTTCTTGCTATATTAAACTAGACATTCTCATGACTTTGTACTGAATGCGCTATTCAATTTTTTGATTTTTTTCATGATATTTGAAGGATGACGATATGGAAATGACTAGCCCTCCATAACTAGCCCCATAATTCTCTTTCTGTGTGTGTGTGTGTGTGTGTGTGTGTGTGTGTGCACGCGCGTGCTCAGCATGGTGTACTTATAGCAATATTCTAAGGCACATTTGTTGAAAACATTGATTAAACACATTTCTATGTTTGTTAACATAGTAAGATAAAAAAAAAGTGCTTTTCACAGTTTATATGATATAGCAAAACATATCTGAGTTGATATGAGTGTTACATGGCACTCTTCCTCGCCATCACTTCTGCGCTGGGGGTTCCAGGCCAGAAACACGTTGGGCCTCCATCATCTCCTTCTGACCTGACAGTGCTGGGGCTCAAGTCATCAGATGGCAGGGCTTTGTGGTCTTTTCCACTTTTCCACTGACCAGAGATGTCTGTTTTCATTGAATGTCCCTGGATTTCCTGTATACTTCCCCTGAATTGGTCTGGATTTAGGTTGTTTTGAATCCTTTTCATTCTAATATGTAGATTGACACTTTTATACGTGTTGTTGGAGATACTTTTGCCCTGCCACATTTTAGAAATCAAAATAATAAATAATGTATGTGGTATTCACTATTTTTCTCTCTCTAGTCTTTCTTATGACGAGTATGACATTTCCTTGGAACTGTGAATGACTTGCCTTCTTTTTTATTTTAGCATTTTCAAAATAATAATAATTTGTAAAGGTTACTTTTTCATCTAGGCCTAGCATTTTCATTTGAAACTATGCTATTTTCTTTAAAATAGACTACATTTAGTAGCAGTTCACAAATTACCAAAACAAGTAAGCACATAGTTTAGAGATCTTGTATGACAATTTTCCCCACTATATTGTTTTGGAGTAATGCTAGTAATTGAATCCAGGCTCTCACACATGCTAAGTAAATGATCTGCCACTGAACTACACACCCAGCCCTCTTGAAAGACTTTCTTGTATTATTAACATCATGAATTACTGTGGCAAATTTGTTAGTGTTGACGAATAATACTGATAACTTACTATTTCTAACCTCTAGTTCCTATCAGTATTCACTCTTTGTGTTGTAGATTTCTGTGAATTTTGACAAATTCATACTGTCTTATTATATACTGACATTTGACTTAAGCCTTCATGACAGTATGGTCATTTCTTCTTTGGCTCATGCGTTCAAGTCACTCATAAACATTTCTAGTAACTGTGTCAAGACATTGACAGATGCTGCAGGAAGTTGCCAACCTTGAGACATGCAGTGATAAAGTGAGCTAATATGTGAGAAGTGGCTTTAGAGGAGGAAAACCTTTGCTGATAGAATAGAGTACTTCTGCTCATCAAGTGTTTATGTCAGTTCCTGTGGGATGACATGTCCCAATTTGATTTCAGACACTTATTTGCAGAGAAGTGCAGTGGGCATTACCCTGTTTGTGGTGGATATTTCTACTTATCTTCCCTACTATAGTAGAAGTTAGCAGAGAGATGGAGAGAAGGAGAACGGAAGGAAGGAGAAGAGGATGAATACAGAATTAACAGGTTTTGTGCGCATGGACCAGCTCCCGATGAGTAATGGAAGGATTATGTACTGCCAATATATGCTAATAAAAACTAAAAAAATGAAAAAGAAGTTAGCAGAGGTATTCTGCAAAGAAATATATATTTCCCCTTAGTTAATTATTTGGTGATTCTGAAAAATGTATGTTAATGGGAAATTTTTACTTAATTCCTCTTTATAAACTTTCTACAATAAACTTTTGGTTAATGAGTAAAATTTGTAGTATTCACATTTATTTGGCTATTTAAACATAGTTTTATTTTGTTACTGAAAGCACTCAAAATATGGAAATACCAGCAGAAATTTTTAAAACATAAAATAAAAATAGCCCCTCTAGCTCTTTTTGGTTCTATCATTCCTTTTCTTCTTGTTTTTAAGATTATACATTGTCCAGCTAGCAGTCATGCCTTCAGGCTAGGCATTAGTAAAATTTGTTTTTAGATTTTTATTTAATCTACTAAACTTTACTCTTCCAGAGATTAGTTATTATTGTTTTTGTAAGTTTCATTGAGAATACCTGATTTGACATTAGAAAATAGGAGTTTCAATATTAGCTGATAGACAGCTAAGAACATCTTAATCTCTCTGAATGTCAGTTATTTTGGGGACATAATAATAATTCCATGCTTCTGTGTATATTAGTATTTTTAAGTAGAATAATGTACACAAGGAACATTACCATTAATCACTGCTTAGAATTTGTTGTGACAGTGGTGACAATTGTGATAGAGTATCAGAGTTACTGATCTGTAAATATGTTCTTAATGTTTTTCTGATGAAATCTTTGAATGAAAGAATTTCTTTTTCATAGTAATGGCTGTTCTATGGAAAAATTTTATTATATGTAGAACTGCAATCCCCTTTCTGTGTGAATCAGAAAACTGTTATTTTATTTTCTCAAATTATGGACATATATTTTAAATGAATGAATATCACTAATATCAGAAAGTAAGCTCCAGAAAATACAAGAATGAATCATTAAAACTAAAATCTAATCAAATTCTCATCACTGTATTTAAAAATAAGGAATGCTTGATTTTATATGAGTTTTACCATTATAATATGAACTTCTTTTCATATGTGGTGTATGTAGGGGGCTATGTTGGAGAGGCCGTCCGTACATGTTATTTCTGTTTTGTATGGTCAATTTGACTTTCAATGTCTCATCAGAATGAAAGGAATGATAGTTATTGCTTGTCATTTTTTTTTTTACTTAAATTGACATTGAAGCAAAATTTAAGCCAGTTTATATTGACTAGTACTACTGAAACTTATAACTCACTGTATTTGTTTAAAACACATGAAAATAAATTCTTATTTTTGAAATCAGTATGTGAAAGAGACATCTATCTGTCCTTATCTTTATTGCAGTGCTATTCACAAATATTAAGAAGTGAAATTAATATAGGTATCCACTGACAAATGCAAGGATAAGGAAAATTTTCTGCATACACACAGTGAGATATTATTCAGCCATAGAACAGAATGACATTCTGTTATTTGCAGCAACATAAATGGAACTGGAGAAAATTATATGAAATGAATTAGTCAGAGGAAGCCAGGATCTCATGTGCTTATACATGAAAACTAAAAAGTGAGCATCAGAGAAGTAGTGAATAGTATAGTAGTTATCAGTATTTCCAAATGGTATGGTGGAAGGATACAGACAGTGGGTAATGGGAACAGCATTGCAGTTGAACAGATGTAATAATTTCTAATATTGTGAAATATTGGATTTTTTATAGTTGACAATTAATTATTTCCCAGGAGTTTGTAGAAAAATATTAGTGTGTTATTCAGCTTTTTGTTACTATAATAAATCACTTAAGATAATCAACTTAAAGAGAGAAGAGGTTTCTTTTTCCTCACATATTACAGATATCACTTCATGTTAAGTGTTCTCCTTTGCTTTATGCCTGTGTGTAAGACATCATGGTGGGAACTAAACTGCTCACGCATACCAGGGAGTGAAAAAATAGATACTGAGATCCTGCAGTTTCCTTCAACAACATGCCCCCACTGTCCTCTCACTAGCCCACCTCTTAATCATTTTACCACTTTGCAATAATGTTGTGCTGGGGGACTTGGCATTTACCATGTAGGCCGTTGGGGCCATATTCCAGATCTAATCCTTATCATGAACATGTTGAATATCCCCAACATTAAGAGGTGACATATTTCTGAGATCACAAATATGCCAGTTACCTGGATATGATCATTATAATTTTATACATGTATTGAAATGCACATTTTACACACATATATGATTGATTTCTGTCAGTTACAAATAATACTCTTTAAAATATCCTCATTTTCAACTAGATTTTAGATTTGGGTATAAAAGGATGTTTCAATTTTAAGCAGCGTTATGGTATGAGTTTTGAAAGAATACTTAATTGGCAATGAATAAAAATTAAAATATGTACACATTCATTCTGAGAATTCTGATTTGCTTAACCTTTGTGTGATTTATTTTGTACTATCCAGAAGCAAAATTCACAAAAGCAAGTGGACATTATTTTTTATTTTTTAAAAGTTAAGAAAGTTATGACTGTTCAGGTTAATGGGATTAGAAATTTTTGCTTGGTAGTTTTCAAAAGAGCGAGTGCCATTTTGGGAATGTAAGCAAGTTCATCAATTTCAGCATTTGAATTTTTGTGAACCCATGATGAGTTAATGTTGAGAAAGACTATCCCTCCGACTTTGCTGCTGTCTATATGTGACAGATTCAATGACTTTGCAAACTCTTTTCTGCTCTTTAGCCCCTCTAGTGTTTTCCTTGTCTTGTGATAAAATGGAGCTCAAAATTGAAAGGCCAGGGCCGGGGAGTTAGCTCAGTGGTTCCGGCGCCTGTCTTGGAAGCGCAAGGGCCCGGGTTCAATCCCCAGTAACCACATAACAATACTGGGTGTGGAGACCCACACCCAGCAGCAACTAGTACCACATACCACAGTGCGGGGCGTGGTGGCTCACGCCTGTAATCCCAGCACTCGGGAGGCAGAGGCAGGAGGATTGTGACGTGAGTTTGAGGCTGAGCTCAGGGCCAGCTTGAACCACAAAGCGAGACCCTGTCTCAAAAAACCTAAAAAAAAAAAAAAAAAAAAAAAAATTTGAAAGGCCAAAATGGAGGAAGTTTTATAGCTTGGAATATTTTTAGTTTTTTAGATTTCCTTTGTGTTTACATTCGTGTAGTGAGAGGATATAGATTGTGCTGTTAGAGAGTTTTGCTAATTGGAGAAGTCAGAAAGCCAGACTCTCATTTTACTTCTTATATAAAAATAGTTTTACTTTGCCTTTTGTGGAGGATAATTTTGATGGTACATTGCAGAACTTCAAGAGGAGAAAATGGTAGACATGCTTTCAATATTTACAAAGTAATCTGAAGGCTGTGCATGAAGGCTATATATAAATATATTACCATTAAAATAACACCACTAATACAATTGAGATATTAAATTTTTTTTTAAATCTATGTACTATCTAGGGAGCAGATACTTTCTTTCCGTAATTTGCATTTAGAAAATTTTACATTAAAATGCTAACAGAAATGCAAGCAGTGTCAGCTAGTGCTGACTGGTATTGTAAACAGAACTTGTTTACTTGAAAGAAATACTCTTGACATTAAGACATCTGGCTTTCTGATCATTTAATGATAAACCACAGAATAATACAGAAATGCTTGAATGAAGCATAGTTTTTTCCATAATGTAACATTATTTTCATGTTTCTATATCTTGCAATTAATTTTTGACATCTCTATGCAGAAATAGATTTTCATAAAGAAAAATGATCTAATTTGTCTATTATGTTATTTCATTTGTAAACCAGTATAACACTATTCAATTTGGGCATACATAAAGAAAATATGTGATGTTGTTTTATCTTTCAAAATACTTTGCTATATATTAAGAAATTACGATTTTACAATAAAAGACTGGTATATATGTGCATTTGAGAGTGGGTCAGTTAAACCCTTTACATGACTACAGAGGTACTCTATTTCCTTGTATCTTTTCAGCATTGCTCCTGAACACTGCTATTTTCTGCCTTTCCTTTACGACTTTGTATATGTCTCTTACTTCAGTACCTGAAGCATCTACAGTGCACTAACACATGGAGACACACAAATGTGCCCCGATGACCTGCCTAATAAATCATTGTCAAATCTAAAGCCCCTTCATTTTCCATTGCTAAGTAACAAATTGCTCTACATCTCCCTCCATCCTAGTACTTATTGCAAGATACACTGTGTACAGGTACAAATTCTCAGTGAGAAATATGATCACAATGTATTCCTATATGTGTGGATAAACTCAATTTATTAAAAAAAGAAAGGATATTCTTGTACCCCAGTGAGACCAGCCTGTCTGTGCATTGGTTCACATTCCACAGAAATTTGACTCCTTGCTTTATGCCACATACATTTTTCCTTCTGAACTCTAGAAGCCGCATCCTGACATGCTTCAGTATCTCCTCTGAATAAAGAACAGCTGCTCTTTCCTTAGTCATTTCTATCTAGTACCATCTCTTTGTTCCAGGTAACAAAATCTCTTGAAAAATTTCTCTACCTGCCTATTACTTTCTACCTTTACATTCACATCTTTATACACTTCTTTCCAGTCAAGTTAAATTCTATGTCTGTCATCCATTGAGACTACCATTTATTGAAAAGCAAGAGACTTAGGTAGTGGCAGGGTTGGAAGTGTCAGCAGGAGTAGAGTTCTGCTTGAGCCATAGTATGTTTAAAACACATTTTAGAAATCCTCCTGGAGATGTTAGATTCATGGTTACATTTTGAATCTGGAGTTCTAGTAAGTAGCCAAAGCTAGCGATACCAGTTTCAGATCATTAGAAAGATAGATATGATATTACCCTAAAATATCTGTATGAAATTACTTTGTGAAAGCTTATACATAGAGAAGTACAGAAGCCCTAAATTTTCCTATCACTTAGAGGTTAAATAAGGGGAATTATCTAGGAAAGCAAATTAAGGAAAGCATAGGTGGCAAATTAGGACACTGTTGTTTCATAGAAAGCAGACAAGAAATGTGTTTAGAAAGATGTAGGATCAAGTGCATGAAACGGTGAGAGGATAGCTGGGAGTATCAGCAAGTGTCTACCGTGTTGACAAGTCCTTGGCTTTGTGGATGCTGTTAAGAAGTTGATCAGGGCATTTGAATCATATGCTCTGTTGGTGTGAGTTGAAGAGTGAAATGAGAGTTGAAAGATGTGTAAGAAGTGTTGTTAAGCAGGTCTTGAATAGCTTGGTTTTGCAGCAGAGAAGATGGTATAAAGTATGTTATTATTAAAGAAGTTTATTTTTATACAAGTAGAGTAATCTTAGAGAAGGAAACGTTAAAGACGTACAAGAGAAGTAAGAACACTAAAATGGTAAGGGAAGAATTCTAGATCTTTATGTGAAGTAACTTAGCTGGGTTAGGAGGACCTTTTTCTCCTTTGTTTGGAAAAGTGGATGTTAAAAATGTAGATTTATTTGCCAGTGACATGAAAGGTTTGTTTCCATTTGATGGTTTCAGTATTATTGAGAATTAGCAACAGGGTTGGTTTTATTAATCATTTCTAAAAATGTGAATTAATTTTCAGTATGTTATTGCTAATATTGCTGAGAAATATTAGGTATACATTTGAAATTGATAACTGTTGCTTTAAAGCAATATCATGTTTCAAGTTTGTTATTTGACCTGAATGTGATACAAATACAGTCCTGGCAACGGCTGTGGAAGCATTAGGGAAGAGAATGTGAAGTGTGGCTGTTTGTCATAGGCATTTTCTCAGCACTGAGACATGATACCTGACACACACAAATTGAAGAGGGAAACTTGTGTTTTGCTCGTTCTGTAGGGCTTCACTCCGTCCTTGACTGGCTTTCAGACAGGACAGTGTGTAAAATGGGTCTGGCAAAGGAAAGTCAGTCATGGCATGATGTCCAGGAAGCATAGGAGAGAGAGAGTGAAGGGACAAGTCATGGGATGGCAGAGACCCTTCCAGTCCAAGTCTCTGGTCACTTACCTTTTCCATCCACACCTCACCTACTCATATAAAGGCAGGAAATAACCTCCATAATCCAGTCACCTTCCAAAAGCCCCACCTGTAAGTGTATGACGTTGTTAGACATTTAGTTACCATCTGTAATAATATTAGACAATGACTAATGCCAAGTAAAATTTATTGGATGTAGAGATGAGCATTGGAGTGCAGTGATGAGTGATGTGTCCAAGGACTAAGGCCTTGCTGAAATGAAATTTTTGGTTCAGTGGTTGTGCATATGGCTCAGTTATAGAAGTCTTGCCCAGCGTGAGCAAGGCCCTTGATTTTAGCCACAGAATGGGAGACTGGAGAGACTGCTTTAGCAGGGCTACTTGATGAATTAGGCTGGAAGTCCAGGAAAAAGATTTTCAGACATTGTAATAGGCTCAGAATTTGAGAGGGTTTGTCCTGTGTGTTGATGAGGATATGCCAATGGGATTAAATATCAGAGGCTACATTTGGGAAAAGAGAATTGAAGCAATCAAGAAATTCCGTGGGTATTTAGGTTTTGGATGTGAATGATGTTACTAAAACACTTTAGAGGAGATAATAAGACTGGTTTAATTGCTGCACTCTTTAGTAGATGAAGGGGAGCAACTAAGATACCTGAAGAGAAAACAGAAGCTGGTATAGCTGAATTAGGCAAGGTCATACCTGTTTTCCTCACAAGGATACTATCACAAATTAAATATCGGCAAAGCAATTACCTCATAAACCAATAGCTGAATGAAAATCACTTAACGCATTGTTAGTTGTAGTCCAATGTAAATGGATTCCATTGTATTTATCCAATTTGGATGGTGCTTTTAAAGAGGATAGTTTAAGTATAAAGAAGCAAAGCAATGGCTCTCCATGATTATGGTGGAGATACCAAGTTTAATATGCTATGTTTAAGCCGTACACTTTCGGGGGAAAAAATGTTGTAAAGAAAAAATATATAATCACAAAGTTTTAAAATAAACATTTTAATTATATAATTAATAATAGGTGAGGGAAGGAAGCACATTTTTCTTCTCTTTTTCATAAGAATAGTTTATAAAAGATTTATATGAAATATTTTAGATTGCTTAGGTTAGTCAAGTTTATTCTTTGGCAAGTAACAAAGCCACGAGGAGCATGAGGTTTTAATTTTGCTTCCTTTTCACTCTGCCACCCCAGTTTTACATACCATAGAATAAGGGCATTACGCTTGGTATTTTAAGGAACACTTTTACTCTGTCCTCTTGTCTATAATAAAAATAAATTTATAACATTTCTAGGAAAATTGTATTTTAGCTTTTAATGTAGGAAGATAAAAATGATACAAGCTATATGTAATTGTACCCTCTTGACCTAAGATTCTAAATTAGTGATGGTATTTAGTAAGAATTCAGATAAGTTCATTAAAAGCAATCCCAGCAAAATAGTATAATGTTGCGTTCTAAGAACAGTAAAACAACTTTTGAGGGCTGAGGATTTAGCTCAGTGGTTCTAGTGCCTGCCTTGCAAATACAAGTGCCGGGGTTCAATCCCCTGTAACCACATACCACAATACGATGCGTGGGAACTCATGCCCACTAGCTATCACAGCCACATACCATAGTGCCAGCTGTGGTGACTCACACCTGTAGTCCCAGCACTTGGGAGGCAGAGGCAGGAGGATTGCTGTGAGTTCCAGGCTGAGTTCAGGATCAGCCTGAATGACAAAGCGAGACCTTGTCTCAAAAAATATATATCTATATATCTATATCTGTTTATATCTGTATAGATATAGATATAGATATATAGATATTATTTTGAGAGTTATTTCAAATGTATATAACTTGCAATATTAAGTACACTAAGAAGGATGCTGGTATATCATTTTTACGTTGATTCCCCTAATATTAATGACCTCCTTTCTCCTCTTTTCCTTTACATTACTTCTCTTTTCTAGCCTTCCTCTGCTCTATCCCCCTCCAGTTCTTTGGACCCCTTTCATTTGGAAGATTTCTACAACTGTTCTCTGTCTCTCATGACACTGACTCTGTTACAATGACTTTTTATAAGAATATCAATTTTGGATATGTCTAGTATTTCCCGGTGAACAGACTGAAGCCAGGCATTGTTGAGAGGATTTGTATGTAGGCCATGTTGTATGAAGGTTCATAACTAGAGGTCCACCATATTGCCTGGCTTCTTTGGGGAATCCATTTTTTTATAATTTGGTCAAGGTGCTATATAATTTCTCTATTGCAAACTTACTATTTTCTTTTTTAGTAAGAAAACTATGGAGAAGCACCTTTAAGCTATCCAAATGTCTTTACCTTCATCCACATATTCTTGGAAGTCAGTGGTGGCAAACCTATAGTTTTTCTTTTAAGACAAAAGATGGTAAAGTATGAGTACATTTTCTAAACTCAAGCCCAGTGTTGAGGCTAAATTGCAGTACTGGCACATGGTGATAAAGCAGTGGATTTAGTGGTGCAGTTTGGGAGCTCATCTCTAAAGGGTCCACTGTCACTGGCCTCGGTTATTTTTTTTGCAATTGATATAAAGTGATGAGTTATCAACATATAACAGTTGCCACTTGGCAAGCAGGACCTCTCCTTTGTAGTCTTTCTGTCTTTCTGTCTACCTAGCTATATAGCTCAATATCTTCTCATTGATTTCTTATAAGCATTGGAATATAGATTCTTGTTTTTTTTAGGGTTTATAGTTAACTTATGAGATGTTTTTGATGATCATTTTCCTTTGATTTTTTTATAGTGACCATAACCCTCAGTCTGTAATTGTGACCTGCTCCCATTTCATGGCATAAGAAAAAATTTTAGTCTCATCCTGCAGCTACTGTTTTATAGCATTGGAATCCGTAACTTCTCTGAGGAGCATTGCTCTTTGTTGGGGGGGACTGTGTGAGGCTCCACTGACTAGATAGCAGCTCTACCTGTTTCGTTATTGGAATGCAAGAATAGATGACTTCCTTTCAGATTAACAGGTCACAAAATAATAGAAATGTAATTAGGGTTTGATATATATGCTAAATTATGGAATTTCCCTTTTATATGTGTCTCATTGTTGTGCTTCCATTGTGATAATTTCAAATCCACATGTAGTAACATTTAAATTTATCGAGACATAGTCACACATACTTACAATCCCAGCACTCCAGCACTCTGAGGCAGGAGGATCACAAATTCAAGGCCCCTTTGGAAACTTAATGGACCCTGTGTCTAAATATATAATTTTGATGGGACTAGGGATCAAATCCACAGTCAATCTAAAACTGATTTATTGCCCCACTCTTTTTAATACTTATATACTCTCCTAATTATGCTAATAATGTTTAATGAACCAAGTGAGAATACATGTCAAACAATTAAGAGAATGTTTTAGTGAGAAAACAATATATCTCCATCTCAAAACATCATGGTTAAACAATAGCATCACTAATTCACTGTGGAATAATATCGGTGAGCAAAACTCTTGTAGAATTTATGTTTTAAACTTTATAGGTTTCTTAGAGTTGTTCACAGTTTATACCTGATAATTCAAGATACACACACACACACACACACACACACACACACACACACACACACACATATATATATATTAATTATATAATAATATTTGAAGAAACATTCCTGTACAAGTTTAATGAATTGAATAATTCAACTCAAAGCATCTACATTCATCTAGTTTATTTTGTTAAAATGCTTATTTCAATTGTGCCTCTTTCTATCCATCTGAATTGTTTCCCTTTACACTTACAGTGCTTGACAATCAATATTAAAACAAACAACTATGCGCTGCACTTGATTCACATACTTTCTGCTACATGAGATAATTGAACACTTACTGTATGCAAAACACTGTACAAGAAGTTCTATTTCTTTTAAATTTCTGTTAGTTACAGTTCATTTCCAATGAAACTTTCAGAACAGTCTATTCCCTTCCCCACCAAACTGCATTAGGCCACCTTGTCTGATGTCTTATTCATTAGATGGCTAGGACATAATGTCAGAACTTGAGGTTTGTAGCATGAAAATATTTGATGTTTCCTTTTATTTATTATCAATGCCATACCTCACAGTGAAAACAGAAAACCTTTTAGTCCCTTTTCTCTCAAAATGTATTGCTCAGTAATCTCATACATTTCAATCATTAAAGTTTTCTAGAAAACATAACTTGGAATCACTGGTGTACCTTTTCCCCATCATCATCACAGTGATGATCAAATGCGTGCTTCCTGAAACATGTGCATGTCTGGATATTCTTTAGAACAGTGTTGCTTATTTATTCATCTTTTCCTTTTATTGCCTCATTTTTGATTCATCTATTCTTTTTATTGCCTCTCATTTTATGAATGATCATGTATTCTCACTTGGTTCATTACATAGTAGTAGTAGCATAATTAGGAGAGTATATTAAAAGAATCCCATTTAGATTGAACCATCTAAGTGAGAATAACAACCTTACAAATAATTGAACTGTGTTTTTTGCTTTTGTTCCTTCTGTGTAAAGGAGCTATTCTTATTATAACATTGAAATTGAGAATCATCTTTGGACTGTATTCAAACGTGTCAATTTTGTGAAAGTGTACAAAGATGTTCACTTAGCTTAAGGGAAAAGAGGAACTTTGTTATGCTCTTTGAGAGTTACATTAAGCTAGATACTGCCTGAGGATCCTATTTAATATGTCCACCTGATTTATGATTTTTTTATTCCTCTTTTCTTTGATTTGTCTCATCTTTAGAAAATTTGGCATTTATTTCTATTTTATTTTTTACACTGTCACAGTGAATATCTGTGCATTCATTGCTTTTAGTTAAATTGCTCGTTAAATTTAAAGAAGTAATTTAGACTTGTTTTGAATTCATAATCATATGAGTGAAGCAGGTAGAGGTTAAGAAAATTATTTTGGTAAGTGTATCAATTAAGTCAGAGAGTGTAGCTTTATGATAAATAAATTAGCTGAAACAGGCAAGACTCTGAGTTCAATTCCTGCTACTGTCCATATACAACACACACACAGAAGCATACCTAGTATCAAATTCCTATAACTTATTAAGATAGTATATTTTATTTAACTTTCGCTCTTACTGTCTAAAACTGATTGTAAATTTACTTTTATTCAAATTTTTATTACTAATCTAAAAATACCTTAAATTTCTACAGCAAATCATGTTTTCCCTTTCTTGTCATCTATGATAGCAATAGCTTAAAATATACAAGTCATTAAAATTTTAATTCTTAACTGTTCCATCTCCACTTCCAAGGTTGTTAACTTTTATGGTACAGGGACTATACAAATTCAGTAGAGGCATATTTTTATTCTTTTCAAAATAAGGCTGTATCATTTACATTATTTCCAAGTAATACTGAGAATATGTGACTAGATCTCAGAGTGACTTGCATACTAGGTTAAAAGCTTTAACAGGTGCTTTCAAAATCTGTATTTAAAAGTGTCCTCAAGTATATTTAGAGATATAGATTTGTTTTCATTCTCTGGCGTACTGTTTCTAGGAGTATCTGTTCAGTGGTGTGTTACTGTCTTGCTTTGTTTCTTTTCTTTGTTTCCTTTCATCAGTACACCCAATGTCTTAGAGGACAAACTTTCAATTTGTGACCTTTTCTGTTAAATAGCTGAATGTATTTTTAAGGATAATGTGAGATTTCTATAAATCAATTGAAGAAAGAAAATGAAAGCTATATTCAGACATATTTACATGGCAATTGCCTGTGTTAGAATCACATATCTAAGACAGATAAGTACCAATTTCTCAATGTACTGTGAGATGAAACAGGCTCTGAGGACCTTGGACCAACTTGATTTTAACAATATCATTTATTGGTTGCTCTGTTTAAAAACAAAATCTGACAGATAACTTTTATTGCACCTTATTTAGTTTATATGCCTTCAGTATGATGACTGTAAGTGCTTGTGATAAAGAATTTGTTAATTTTAATATATTTATTGATCATGTTTTACATGAAAAGCAGTTTGCTGAGTGTTGTAAGTTCTATGATGACGTTAGATTTGACTCTTACATCTATGAGATTGATGTTTAGGAATAGGATATATACACAACAATAACAGAATACCAAAATATAAAATTCCTATAAGTGAGATGGAGGTGAAATGAGAACAGGTGAGGGAAAAGAATCTTAGGAAACAGAAATGGAGTTTATTTGAGGACGTTTACTGGAGAGGTGTAAGGAGGTTGGACCTCCCTAAGAACGATGCATGTGGAAATGAATATGAGGAATAAAAGTACAAAGGTTGAGTTTTTGTCTCTAGGCCTGTTGGCCTCATTGATGAACATTTTCTACCTCCCTGGGGTGTAGGGCAAATTAAAGACTGTGCCTGGAAAAATGGTGGCACTTTTAAATGGAGAGAAAACAACAACAGAAAGAAAACAAAGAATAAGTTCAGAGAAAGATGATGAGTTGACTTTGCAAGCCATGAGCCTGATGTACTGTTTCTCACTATCCAAGGTGAAATTATAGTAAGCTTGGGAATGCCAGTCTAACCAGTACAAAAATTATTTCACAGTATAATCCTGAATATTAAATTACTGGATTATCAACCAAACCAGTATTGTAGCTACTGTTTCTTTTAAGTCAACACTTGTTTAGATTTGTCCACATATTCACCACTTCCTTTGTTCATCATGGGCTCCCGTGTTTTCACCCTTCCTTGTAGATCAATTTCTCTCAAAAGTCTTGCACCCTTTTTTTTTTTTTTGAGGGGAGTCTTTGCAGTGTATATATCTGGCCTCTCTTAAAAAATGCATTAAATTTGTTTTAATCTCTTTGAAAAATATGTTCTCTGGATATAAAATTTGAAGATACTATTTTTTCTTAACTTATTGAAGGTACAATTTGTTAGCGTCTGGCTTCTGTTGTTAATAAGATACCAAGAGTAGTGTAAATAGTGTTTCATTGTTGATAATTGTCATTCTCTTACTTCTTTCATAGCAGTTAGCTTTTCTGTGTTTGAGTTAAGGTCATCATCTCGTTATGTTAAGCAGTTTCATTCTAATAGATTCCAATTTAGCTTTATTTTTATTTTCCTTTCTTGGGATTTTGTGCTTCTGGAACCTGTGTATTCTGTGATTCTGAATAATGGGATTTCATGAGTCATTTTGTCCTCAAATATTGCCTGTGCTTGCTTCATTCTCCCTTTTCAGACCTAGAATTCGAGTTATATAGAACCAACACCTTGTTACTTCTGTGCTTGATTTCTTATAACCTTTCTCCTACTTTATGTAGATCTCAAAATGATACATTCTGGACAATTCTTTCAGCTGTATCATTCAATTCATGTCTATCTTATAAGCCATGCCTTTTCAGTCCATAAATTTGTTACCTTTTTAAATTTTTAATTTCAGTTTAAGAAACTTCATCTGGTTTTTCAGATCAATTTTGTTATTTTGACAATATATTGTTCTTTGTTATATATTCAATCTCTCATTTCTTTACATATATTACATGTCCTATTTATCTGTACATTATCTGTGAAAATATTATACAGTGTTGCACGTAGTACACAGTAGATTCATATTTTACTAGAATTATATTAAAATTTTAGCTCATGTGTGTGTGTGTGTGTGTGTGTGTGTGTGTGTGTGTGTGTGTGCGCGCGTGCTTAAAACTTATGGAGCTGTGAGTTTAGTCTGTATGAAGACCAGCTTTTGATCAGGAATTCATGAGGAAATTTTTTATGCTGTCTGCTCAGTGCCATAATTCAGTATGGGTAATTTTCTTTTCAGGTTCCTTGGAAGATGAACCAGTTCTTTTTTAATTTGCCGTTAAAATGAAATATAATCCTTTGTTGTTTATAGAGCTATTTCCTATTCGTCTTTGCTTTTTGATGCAGTTGTGGGCTTGGTTCCCACTGGCTATTCTTGAGTTTTTGGAAATGGAAGCTCAAGTTGACGTGGGTTTAGCAAATTCATTTAAGGTCAAATTTGGTTCTACTGATGTTAATTACTTTGAGCTCATCTGTCGCTTAGTCTTTTGGCCTCCAGGTATTCTTTACTTTCTTTTATTTCTTTTAGAAATATTAATCTACTGTCATTTCAATGTATGTATATATCAGTTATATATTGTCACAATTACAAGTAAGTCATTTTTATATGTAGATATGACATCTCAAATGTACTGAGTTCTGGGGTCCAGGGTTTAGCTTAGTGGTTCTGGCACCTGCCTTGCAAGAACAAGTACCCAAGTTTGATTCCTGATTGCCACACACCCACCAGCAATCAGTACCACATACCACAGTGTCAGGCATGTGGCCTCACACCTGTAATCACAGAATGTGGGAAGCAGAGGCAGGAGGTTTGCTGAGTTTGGGGGTGAGTTCAGGACCAGCCTGAATTACAAAGTGAGACCTTGTCTTAAGATAAAGAAAAGTACTGTATTTTTATTTTATGATTTCCTAAATATAGGCTAATGACTCTAGTTTTTCCGTGGATCATATAAATCTTTCACATTTTATAAATATGGACTATTGATAGAAGAATCCAGAAATTATAAATCATGGCATTATTCTTTTTAACTTATTTTGTACTCAATTTTAGAATAGAGCAAGACATTATAGCCACCCATTTACCAATCAGAGTGGTTTGGGAGATGATTTCATTGGTAGAATTGTATTGTTTGATAACTGTTATCACTCTCACGTGATTCTCCTTTCCCCATTCACAAAAGAAAGATTTTCAAAGGGAAGAAATCCAAGAAAAAAAACAATACAGTTGCACAAAACACTGTCTTATTAATGGGCATCAATAATGAATGGACACATACTTCTGTGTGTTCATGTGTAGCTTGTGATTTTTTCCGCTCAGGCCTGGAGGGCATGGAGTGTGAGCTGCCCGCTTACAGTTGCTTCAGGCTCTTAGAGTGCACCCCAAAGTAGCTCTGCTTGTCATGTACATGATATGACACTGTAGCATTTTGCCATAGGAAAATTTGTCTTCGTTATTCTCTGCCACCTGTAGTGGATTTTGCTGGGGAAACTCATGTGCCACCTGTTTAGTTTCCACCAAGAAAGTACATATAGGATATAAGTTAATCATGAAACTGCTGTTGTTGAATGTAGTATTTATCGATGAATGACTGCTAACTCCGAGTTGAACAAAGATGGTCAAAATACAGTTGATAGCTTGAAGGAGGTCACACTTAAATGGGGAGGTGGATATCTAAACTAATGATAATGCAGCATATTATGTGCTTCATCCATGGTAGGAGCAAAATGCTGTGCAGGCCCAGAGGAGGGAGTAATTAATTCTGCTTGGAAGTGTGAAGTGTTCAAGCAGGCATCCCAGAGGAGATGGTATTTTAGTCAAGCCAAATGTCTTCAGGCAGAGAAAGAGTAGGATATAAAGAGCATTTAGCAAACATGCTCAGACTTACAGTTTTCTGACTTTATACAGGATTGTTGAGTGTATTTTGGTAAGACTGGAACATTGGGGAACCTGAGGACTATCGGTAACTGGAGTAAGGTTTTGAAAGTCTCTGAATGTCATGACTGACTTAATCTTTATTCTAGAGGTATTCAGAAAAATTGAAGGCTAAGCATTAATATCATGCTATCTAAAAAAATATTTCTGTAATGAGTGTTTAGAAAAAATTGAAGAGAGGAAAAATTGAAAACAAAACAAAAATCCAGAATACCACTATGACTTCATAGCTCTATTACTTACCTTGGTACATTGTTCTAGGTGTTCATCTGTTCCCTTTGAGACAGTAATTATGCTTTGATCATTTTTGGATTTATTTTGTCTACCATAGTGTATGTTATAACTATGGAATAAATGAACTGATTAATGGATGATGTAAGCAATAATTGTTGAAGTCTTTTAAGCTAGTCGAAATGGAAGCAGAATTCACAGCGGGTGGTAAATGTATAGACAGATGAGTGAAAGATGGAACTTTCTTCTGTGATCCATTTTGAGTGCATTTTACTAATATAGGTAACAGGCAAAATGCTATTCAGGTACCCTGGAATTAGTCCCACACCAAAGTATCTTTGTTTGGAATCCCATGAAAGAGCTAAAAAACTGGACGGGTGAATTTTCAACTCAGGAGAAAAGCCTTAGCTAGAGAAGAGATGTGAGCACATGGATTGATACTTAGATCTATGCAATGGGTTTTACAGGGAAAGAATGTAAAGTAAAAGACTGACATGTGAGGAATTTAGGGCCATTGCTATTTAAAGAGTAGATAGAAGAAGAGAATGCAACTTTGGTCTTTGAAGTCATTGAGGATAAAATTTCAAGAAAATCTGTGTTGATAATTTAATGCATTCATTAGTTTCCAGTTTAGTTTATATATATTCTGTATATGTATATATATGTAGCACACATATACAATAATATAGAGTTAAATATCTGCATTATTTTCCTCATATGTTATATATTTTCATATTTTAAAACAAGGCTATTTGTAGGAAGGTGTGAAGCGAACAAAGAGTAAACGCTGATTCATTTCTTATGTAAGAGAACAGAACTCTCTTTTTTCTCATGATCAGTTTAAGGTTTTTT